>NDGN011484064.1:0-11304 GCA_002564285.1 Tympanoctomys barrerae
GCATCTTGATCTGGAAACAAATGAATAGATAAACAAATTGTGGTATACTCATGCAAAGGAATGTTATTCAGCAATAGAAAAGAATAAACTACTTCTATAGACAACATGGGAAAAATTTAAAATAATTATGCCAGGAAAAAAGAGAGAACATGGGCCAGCAAGATAGCTTAGTGGATTAAACACCTGCTTAAGCAAGCACAGGGACCAGGGTTCGAGCTCCAGCACCACAGGCTTCCCAACCTCAGCTTCCCAGCATGCTGAGCCAGCCACTGAGACCAGGCATGGTAGCACATGCCTATAATCCTAGTGCTGGGGTCTGGATATTAAAAAGTGAGAGATAGAAATGGCAACATGGTACAAGGACATTTGGGGGTGTGATGGATATGTTCATTATGTTATTATGATTGCTTGTTGTATGTTATTTATACCTTCATTAAGCTAACAATATCAACAACATAGTTTGCCTTGAAAGTCCCCTGATGCAATTACATACCTCACATTGCCTTCATTCTTTCTATAACCTGCTATAGCTCTTCTCAGCTTTGTGCATCTTTACTTGTTAGAGTCATCACATGATTTTTCATGTTCCTCTGTCTTTCTATCAAATTCTCTTGGAAGTATGAACAAAAAGAATAGGAAATACAATACTAATAATAGTAATAATAAAGGCATTCCAACAGATTGAAGTCAGAGAGGGCAAAAGCTACTATCATTAGTCACACACAGTGAAACACAAGTTGAGAGCCATCGGAGGGGTTATGTAAGAACCTGTTCCAGTGCCTGAAGCACCCTGGTCCGCACTTCTTTCTACTGCACCTCATTAACCTGAGGAGAATATTTTTCTCCCCAGTCCCACATCCTTAGCCTTAGTCTAGACATCAGGAAATTATTAAAACCTTCAACCTAAATGAAATGATTCTCAAGGGAAGAAAATTGATCATCTGATTGATAAGCATCCGAGTGAGTCACTGGGTCAAATTTGACAAAGGGATGCATTAGTGCAGGAAGTGTGGAGAACATCCAAGTGTGGAGCTCTCTGAGTTCTCAGGCCTCTCACTCCCTACAGATCCGGGTAAGTCCAGTCTCATCTGCTCTGGAGGGATCATCCCATCTCTAAGGAATAAAATCAATCAGGCCTCTTGGTGAAACTATGTTCACCATTTGGTTTTATCAGAAAATTCTGCCTCTGGAGTAGGGAGGATCTGAAATGTCCTTTATGTTGCTATCTCTCTGAGGTGATAAGGGTCATACATCAGAATTCAAACATCAGAACCAGTTTGCAGATCTCTAACAGGTATCTCCTTTGGTCCACCACAGCCCACCTCCACCAGAAGGCAAGCCTTTCCCAGTAGGCTCATGATGTCCTTCCCTTCCAGGTAAGGTGGGTGGAACCTTGAATGATATTAAGTATATGATCCAAATGGATTTCCCAGAGTGGAATTAGTATGGCAAGTACTACTAGTTGACTATATTAGCCTAACCTCACTGGAAATAGAACTTTTTTATCTTTTTTTTTTTTTTTGAGGCAGTGTCTGACTGTGTAGTACAAGCTGGTCTTGAACTTGCTTATATAGCCTAGGCTGGCCTGAAACTCAGAGATTCTCCTGCCTCAGCCTCCCAAGTACTGTGATTATAGGCATATGCCACCACCCCTGACTGGAAAGAGAACAACTTTTGTATTTACATTTGGCCAGGAAGCTAAGCTATGACCACAAGATGTGAACAAGAATGCTATGCAGAACTTCCTGGAGGAACACTTCTAAAGAACTCCCTTCAGTGAGTAGAAGGGCTTCCGGCTTTCTCTTGCCTGGATATGGGTGTCTTTGTTAAAATTCCTTTAGGTACTTCTCAACAATGAGGAAGCCACCTGCTGAAGGTGCTAGAGCTGAAGATAAAAGCCTGGCATCCTCGTGCCTTTCAGCATCATGCCAAACAGATTGCCCACTTCTGGACGTTATTATATGCAAGAAAAACAAACTTCCATTTCATATGTGTCACTGTAATTTTGAGGGTTTCCACAGATGCATCTGGTCCTAACTTTAACGCAGTTCTCTATTCCCACTTTTGTTCTGCATTCCCTGGGGATTATCTCTATATTTTCATTCCTTTACTTGACTATGAATTTGATAAGATAAGACACTATGTTTTAGTAATCTCCAGATGCCTCTTACCCTCCTTCAGAGCACACCCCAAGTACTTGTTCCATAGTTTTAAATACTAAAGTAGATAATTCCTGAGATAAAATTCGAACACAGGCTAGAGTTAAAATGCCCTCCCCTCGTTGCCCTGGGGATAATTATTGCTCCTCTACAGATGATTCATGGTGACTGCCCCCAGAGTTTCCCTTACTGGTAAATGCAACTGGCTTGGACCAAAAATATGGGTGAAAAACTGCCATTGTTGGCTTTCCTCCCACCCACCCAAGGTCTTCCCCCTCACTTACAGATGACAAAATCAAGGCTTTGTTCAGGCAAAGTGCACTGTTATATTTCTGACCTCTCAAATCCCAACCAAAACTCTAAGAATGGCATAAAAGCAAGTCCCCATGTTCCCAATATTCCTTGCATTTCCAAGTCAATATTTATCTAAATATCCAAACACTGTTTAGTATTTTTCCCTCTCAGATTGCTGAGTCTTTAGCATGCTCTCATTTCAGGGCACATCCAACAGTTCCACCTTTTAATTCCCTATTGCCCCCTTTTTCTAAAAGTAAATCAATTTAATAAAAAAGATGTATTGGGCACTCACTTAAATAATGTGCAAGTATTGGGACCATGGAGATAAAAATGTGGCTGCAAGTTGGATTTCTCCGTGAGATGTAAAAGAACAAAACACAATTTAGACAGTCACTGTAGTACAGCAATCGACCAAATTGATCACCTTAAGGGAAAAAAAGGAAGTTCTTCTGAGACAGTTAGGAGAGCTTCTCAACAATAATATTACCAAGAGAAGAGAGAGGCTTCAGGGGTTTTGTGTAAATGTGAGTGAAGTGAGGAATACCCTGAAAAATTTCGGGCTCCCACAGTATAAGAAAGATTGTGGCCATAAAGTAGGTCATGAAGGATGAAGCTAGACCAATGGGCAAAACTAGGCTGGATGTGGGCCTGAAGGCAGTGTATCTCAGATTGGGCTTTCCCCTGGAGGCAGTACAGCCCATCCTGCCCATGTTTATTCTCTGCTTTAGAGAGATCACTCTAGCAAGAGCACCAAGGACACAGAAATGAGGCAAGATTGGGAAGCAGCAGCACTACACCAAGCAAGAGTAGCATAGGCAGGGACTAAAGAGGGATGGATTTGAGAGACACTGAGGCCATGAGAACAAGATTTAGGACACACTGAATGTGAGATGATAGATCAGACTCTATGACAGGATGCCTAGTTTGGTAGATTGGAGATGAAAAACAACCCAATTGTCTCTACTTCTCTTCAACATTATCTCACTGAAGAGAAGAACTTATAAGTAAAGAGAGGGTTCAATCTAAGCATAGACAACTCTCAGCAGAGGCTGCTAGGGAAAATCCCTACTCCTGCTCCCCCCAATTTCACGGTAACCCTATTAAGCCTACCCCCCTTCATGCCTCATTTTGTTGTTTAATCTGTTTTCAATAGACCTTACTTTTAGATGGTAATCCATGACAAATTTCCTTCTTCATGGAGATACAGGGAGAGGTCCAGGTGTAGAATGTCTTAGTCCTCTTTCTGCCTCTTGTGTAATTCATTGATGGAAAATTCCAGTCAAAGTATAATAGTGAAGGAGAAACCTGAAGGGCCCTTCAAATTCAGAAGGCGGGCTGATGACCCAGAATCACGGAGTATCTTGGCTGCTGCAGCTAAAATACTGTCATCACTCCTAGGAAACTGTCAAAGCAGCTGCTGCCAAAGACATCTCCCAGCCACTATGTCCTCAATCTCCAGTGAAAATGGATGGGTTAACTCTTTGACCTCAGTCTCTGACTGCCTTGGGTATACTCTTGGATTTCAGACTGGGCATGATAGATGCTCTTTATCCGTATGCCCCCAAGATAGTATGAAATGTCCACAAAATTCTACAGTGTTAGGGTGGGAATATACTTCACTGGGAACTGTCTGTCCCTTTATTTTATAGAGGAGAAAGCTACAAACCAGAGAAGTGATGTGACTCATACTATGAGCTAAGAACTGTGTCCTGGCCAAGTAATGCTGCTATTGCCAAGGATGGGTGGTCCAAATATTGTCTCCTAAGTCATTCTGGATTTATCCAGCCTGGAACTGTGAAAGAAAGGAAAAAGTAGATGCAACTGACAAAGGCAAAGTGCCCCAAATTTTATACATGTATAACCATGGTACAGCAATATGCCTCCCAGTCAATTCAAAGAAAACTTTAAGACTAATTCTCATTGCTTTGAGTTCATTCCCACAAAACATTCTTCGCCACTAGACCCCAGGGTGCTTTGGTAGGAAATAAAAGAAAATAAGAAATAAAAATGTTAGGAGGAAAAAAAAAAAAGGGAGACAAATCCACTAACTAAACTTAGCAACTGATTCAAATGCAAGCTTTCAGTGTCTCTGGAAGGGAAGACCTGCAGTGTCCCACCCCCCAACCTACATTCTAGAGTCTTGGTTACAACTTCATATTTATTGGCCCATCAAGTCCTGATGAGTTTGATCAACATGAAACATTTTTCCTGAGCAGGAATAGCTCCATTTCCATCCTTTCATTTCCACCCCATGAGCTAGCCTGGAAAAACCAATTAGATTTTCTCTTACTCTTGCCTTTTGATAACAACAAAAGTTGGTAGTTTCTTTCACCTGATGAATGTTAAGTAACTTGGGTTCACATTGTCTCAAAATTCTTGAAGTGGTATACATGTATTTATGCCTCGTGGATTACAAAACATGAAAACCAACCATCTATAAGGGATCAAATTATAGAATCCTATTGCTCACATAATGGGTTGTTTACCTTCAGATGTCCCTTCCTGTGTTCTTTCTTCTTCCAAGTGACCTCTCTGTCTCTTCCTGTGCTCAAGTTTTCATAGGTTTACTTATTCTCCCTTTTCTAATAAATCTCTTCTTAGAAATGACTTCCAAGTGAATGCTTCTTAGAATCTGCTCTCTCCTAGCCATTCTCTACGTCTCTCCAATATGCTAATATAATATTATATGTGTGTGTGTATGTATTTACTTCTCCTTCTGCCTAGCCTGAAACTTCTTTCATTTTCTTCACTGCTATCCAATTAATCTTCCCAAAGCTTTGTTCTTATCAGGACACTTCTGTGCTCAAAATATTCAATGTCTCCTATTGCATACAGGAGAGATTGTACATTTCCTCATACATTGTTCAAAGTCTTGAATGACCAGAACTCAGTAGTCTGATCTCCTTTCCAATCTGGTCTCCTTTCTCCATCCACTGGCCTTACTTACCTCTGGCTAACACATCCCTCTGAGTTTTCCACATCTCCTTTACATATCCCTCAATTTCTGGACTATACATCTTTGATCTGCTTGGAATAGTCTCCCCCACCCACCCATCTCCATTCACCTGAATCATGTCCATCTGTATCAGTTAGGATTAGTTAGGAACAATCAAGATGAAAACTAGCAAGCTTATGAGACCAAAGTTTATTTCTCTTCATAGAAGTTCAGAGACCCAGGGTTTCTACCAGCTTATGACTCCACTGTCCCTAGAATGATTCAAGATGGAGCCTGGAGTTCCATTCATCATATCTGTATTCATGAACCAAGGTGTAGGAAAAGAAAAGAAAAAGAGGGCAAAGAGTACCAGCTATGTTTTAGGGATAGTTTCTGGAAATTGCCGCATTTAATAGTTCAGTTTACATTTCTTTCAATTTAGTCATGTGATCACATCTAGCTCCAAGAGAGAAGGCTCCAAAATGGCTCTATTTTGGGTGGCTATATTTCCAGTTAAATGTTGGGAGCCCTGTTGTTACTGATATTGGGTGCAGTTATCAATATCCGCTGCACTGTTGCTCAGAGACTTCTTCTAGACAATCTTTGTGTTCTCCCCTTCTTTCATGATATTCTTTCCTAAACTGAGGTCGCCGGGAGGGCAGTATTCTGTACTGAGTTTATTTGAAGTTTCCTGTCCTGTGGGTACACATGGGGTGAGAGGTCAAGAATGATTTCCTGGCCTGTGACCAACTTCTCAGTCTGATCCACTGTGTAAAATCATTCTTTACAGCATAATTCCATTTTTACTTTTATGTCTCCTTTTTTCTTGATCCAACATATGAATTACATGGGGGAGTGGATTTTACTGATGCCTACACAGAATTATCCAGCTCTTCTAGCAATGGGAAAGAGCAACACCATGCCTGGCTATGCCTTAAGATATGCCCCCTCCCCCGATGTCTTTCAGTCTCTCATAAACCTGCATTTGCCAAGGTCTGCCCCATCCTTATACACAGACATGTCTGGATTCCATCTTGTTCTTGTAAGCAGTTACATAATCATATGCTGTAACATAAATAATCACAGACTGTTATATAAACAATACTCGAAGGCTCCTGTGCTGTGCAAATACACAGTGTGATAACATTTGATGGATGGATAATTATTGCCTCCAGTTTACCAACTCTGTAGATCATTTGGTCTGGCTTAAATGCAGACCGGTTTTTGAAATGTAAATAGATAACTATAGAATCTGAATCAAATGCACAGCTAATGCCAGAGAAGGAATTTGTTATAGGTATGTATTGAAACCTTGCTGCCTGAAGGAAATCGGAGGACATGGGTGTTGTACAGATAGAGAAATCTTCCCTTTCTCTACACAAAGATGATTTCCAGACTCTCTCACGTTGCAAGAATGGCAATGGATATTTCTTGCGCATTACTTCTTAGCCTCATTACAATGTGAGAACTACATCTTCCTTTTGCAGAAGAGGAAACTGAGGGTCAGAGACTATAATTCATTTTCTAAATCATGTAACACTAAACTTTAGACTTAAACTCAGATCTGATGGACACAGAGCCAGTGGGGTTTCTGCTGCTGCAGACCTTTCTGATATTTGATGAACATCACTATGTAATGTGCTCATTACACATGTGCTTGAGCATAGCAGTACAGACAGGCCACTAAGACTCAGAGAATAAGAAAGTCTTCCCCAAACTTTCTCCATTATTTTATTTTCTAGCTTAAGAATCCAACAAGGATCTTCCTACATCTTAGCCTCATTCCAGCAACCTGGTTGATCCCTGCCCTTAGCCCACCACACAGCACACCAGCCAGGTGGGGACTGGCCTCCTTCACTGAATAGTAAACATCAAGGCACATTTCAGCAGATGCCTTGAGACCCATTTTCAGGGGTTCTAGAGAAGGCTGCAAGGAAAAAGAGGTTAATTTCTAAATCCCTGTAGACTCCAGAACTGTAATTAAAAGCAGAGTTGTTTCGCCAAGGAGATAGGCAGTGCATAAAGAACTGGAGTGGGAGATCTGACTAAAAAAATTAGTGGAGAGCTGTGAGGGACTGTGAATACGCTTTGTGCCACTGAACTATATCCTTAAAAACAGCTAAATGACATATTTTATCTCGTGCACTGGACCACAATAAAAATGTTAGGAGGAAAGAAAAGAAGACAAATCCACTAACTAAACTTAGTAATTGATTCAAATGCAAGGAGCTTTCAGTGTCTCTGAAAGGGAAGACCTTCAGTGTCCCACCGCCCCCCTACATTCTAGACGAAAGACAGGAAAGACTGGAAAAGCCTTGAAATTTGAATAATGAAGGAATTTTTAAAGTAACTCTTTTTTAAAAATTGAAGTCAGTCAATAGTATTCTCTGTATACCCTCTGAGTCCAGGAGAGCAGTCCTGTGATATGAAGCCTTATCAAGAAAAAAGACTGAGCCATCTGGGCTTTTTTCATAATTATTAAAAAATAACAATACTGGGCATGGTGGCACATACCCATAGTCCCAGCACACAGAAGGCTGAGCAGAAGGATCATTGCAAGTTCAAGACTAGTCTGGGCTACAAAGTGAACTCAAAGCCAGATTGAACTGCATAGCTTGACCTGTCTCAAAAAGACAAAACAAAACAAAACAAAACAAAACAAAACAAAACAAAACAAAATAAAAAATCCAGCTGGCACTTATAGAGCACTTATTACCTACAAGACACCCTGGGGAATCTTATGCTTGTCTTATTGGGGCTGAGGTGCTCAGGGTTGGTCTTAGGGAAGAAAGTAGGATGGGACTTGGGGGAGGGAGGGTGTGATCATGAGTGGGCCTGATCATGAGTGAAATGATGCCTGCCTTCTTGGACAGGCTCTGAGTGAACAGCACACCTAGTGCTTTGTGGTTGGCTGAAGACTGATAACAGCTTAAGAACTATTTTGGGAGAATATATATTTTCTGCCTAAAATCAAGTTTACTTTTGGCTCAGATGTCTTCAAATAATTCAAAGAACTGGGACTTGGCCTTTTTAAATTTGTGTCCTCATTGGCTACAGTGTTAGCACTGATGAGACACAGCAAAGGCCCTGGAGAGTGAATAAGCTGAGATACAGGAGCAGGCAAGCCCCAGCCTTGGCCAGGGATGGGCTTTGGGTGCGTGTTCCCTTTCCAGCTCTCTCCCTCTCTTCTTGGATCCCTTCATTATTGAACTCTTCAGTTATGGTCAAAAACTTTTCATTGGGTCCTACTGTCAGCTTTTCCATACTTCAATACAAATATCTGGTTGCCAACAAGTCTTCCCCAAACTGTCTCCATCATTCTATTTTCTAGCTTAAGAATCCAACAAGGATCATCCTACATTTTAGACCCAATCCAACCTCATGGTTGACCTCTGACCCCCAGCCCACTGTACCACACTTCTCATTTCTGCCCTCCACTTACTATCTCCTGATAGGTCCAGCCAAGCCCACCTCATTAAGGACTGCCACAAACTACTGGCTTGTTTGACATCTGTGCTTTATCATGAGTCATCCCTCTCATTTCAACCTCCTTCTTTATCAATCTCCCTCTTTGTCAGTGAGAGCCATCACTGACAAGACCCAGCTTATCTGCCCTAGGAAGTGTTCCAAAATGTCCATTTGTGCATTAGCTCCTTGTGCTGTGTTGCTTGGTGCAAAGACTCTCCATTTAACCATTTTCACAGGAAATATTACCTTGTTCCATCTGTATGTGGCCATGTTGTCACCAGAGTGTACAGAGTAGAAGAGGTAACAAGCTAAGGTGGGATCTCTAATTTATTCTTTAAATTCTTTTTTTCTTTTTTATTTGATACATTATCTCACTACACAATTCAGACTCATAGTGATCCTGCTGTCACAGCCTCTCCAGCTCTGGGATTACAGGTGTTCACCACCATGCCCAGTTTTGGTGCTTCCAGGGTTCTGGGGCCCACATGGCATGCGGGACCGGAGGTTGAACTTGGGTCCTTGCGCTTGCTGGGCAGGTGCTTAGACCACTCAGCTATCTCCCCAGCCCCTCTAATTTATTCTTAAATAGCTTCTCAGAGGTCTTTCCCTTGTTTTGGACTTCTACTTCTAAAAGCACATGGCGCTGCCATTCCTCAGCCTCTGGGAGTATGTCTGGTACAAACAGGACTGTTTTTCCTCTCTTTACTCAAGATTAGCCATGGGCTTTTCATATTTGCTAAGTGTGTTACTGTTTGCCTATACACAAAGGGCTTCCAAAATATTGCTGCAACAGACTCCTTCCTCTCTCTCCTTATACTTGAAGCTTTCTGCCTTTTGTCTTTAACTCCCTACAGGCAATAGTAATGAAGTTTCTTGAACACACACCCAACCTGCTTCCTTTAATTTATAGTCTCAACTGGCCATTTATCTTTTGTGCTAGCTTCTTTCTCCCTTGAATGTACCTGCCCTTCTCAGCCACAATGCATACCACTGTCACCATGCCTACCACAGTGAAATACATTTCCCTAGAAGATATAAAAAAGCCTTTTACTGATGAACTGTATTCTGGATGATGATACTGGTTAAAGACCATGACAAATGTACATTCACCATTTCCCACATGCGCAAGAGACCAAGTGAGTTGAGCTGCATCCTCTGCCACATCAGGTTCAGGCTCCTATTGAGTTGTAGATATACACTGTCAACAAGACCAACATAGTATTAGCTGGGACATTCTTATTTTGCCAGTAGGGAAAGCAGAAGCTTCCACTGGGTGTAAGAGACACATAGTAGGATGAATTTCATATACCTTGACCTGCTGTGACTGATGATGTCTTGGTATGGAAGCTATTTCTTAACAACAGAGGAGGCACCAAAGTCCTCTTCTGCTTGGGGCTCCTCCATTGTGTACACTCACATCCTCCACATACAACACTCTAACCTTCCAGGCAACCAGGAGAGAAGAATCAACCTAGGTCAGGACTTATTCATTCCTTCCTACTTATTTATATTTGTGATGAATTTGGGTCTTGACTCAAATAACCAGACCCACAGATCTGAATTGTCATTAGCCTCATTAGAAGGACTACATCTCCAGAATCAGACCTGAGATGGAAGAAATAGAGTGCTTGTGGCTTCACTGAAGAATGCATGACCTATTTGCTCACTTGATAATGTATGTTGAGCATGTTCTCTATGCAAACTCACTGTAAGGCTTGAGGGTACAAAAAAAAACCCCACACAGCCTGTGGGGCCTACAATCTCTGCAGGGTGCAACCAGCTGAATCAGTTCCATCTCCCTGGTAGGCATTAGGCCAGGGTGAGAGAGCATATCTCTGACCCCAGGATAGATATTGAAGATGACTTCTGATGTAAATGATGAGTGTACCTGAGGCAAGACAAGGAAGCAGGAAAAGCCCTGATATTGTCATAGAATTCTAACAGGGTTCCTGGTTTCCATGTGGCCTGTGACACAATGGGTTTGGATTTAGCCTGAAGACTGAAGAAGAGTTCCAAGCAAGGGGTTGACTCACTTTCTGTGGGGAAAAAGTCTGATCAGCAAGTAGAAAATGATGGATAATGTAGCTGGACTCCTAAAACTTTCAGGAAGTAAAGTCACAGCTTTGGTAATAGGCTCAGAGAGAAGGGAAGTGTGGCTGCAATTCTATTGGGCATTTACCAAGATGTGAAGGGGCTCAGCATGATTTACTCTAATACCTTTGCTTTAAAAGGTAGCAGGACTAAAGATGTCTATCCTTGGACTCCCATTCCAGGAATCTGAGGACAAGGCCAGCCATATCTAGAAATCAGCATGCCCCTCCAAGATTTCCTTGTTCAGCTCCTCATCTTATCCCTATAATTGGAAGTTGTGTACGATTAAAATCTAAGAATATTCACTTTTCAAGACAACATCCTCAGCTTCCAGCCCCAGCCCCAGCCATACTG
>NDGN011484066.1:0-17051 GCA_002564285.1 Tympanoctomys barrerae
TTGGAGTTTCTGTCTGTGTACACATTTGTCTCTTAAAATCAGCATCTTTTATCTACATATTATTCTCTCAGAGAAGCAGTCAGTGGATACTTCATTTCCAATTCAATCATTTCCTATTACATACAGCATGCTTTTAAACACATGCATAGATCTTTTTCTTCTAATATTATAATTACCGAATAATTATTCTGGCTTAACCTATTTTTCCATATTTTCCTATTCCTGCCTTGTTCTATCTGCTTCTTCTCGCTAATAAATATTTTAAACAACTCTATTTTCAAGCTCTTTCAGATTTGCCCAGTATCTAGGAGTTAAGGGTATCAGTTCTTAGATTTGTTGTTCCTTTACCCTGGCGGTTAACACTGTTGTAGCCTTCAATTATTAGGCTATGCCATTTTGTTTAGAAAGCTCTGTTTTGTTCTGCTCTCGACCATGAATTTCTGGCTTTCTACTGGCTTCATGTAACAACTGAGCTGCAGAGAGCTTTTTATGTAACCTCTCCATCTGGAATTTCACCTCAATAAAACAAGCTTCATTCTGAACCTCCTTCAGGACGTGGGCCAGGTTTGGGTTTCTAATTCCTCCTGGGTGACACCTTCTACCCACTGCCTTAGGTGGGCATCATGCTCCTTTCTGTTTTCTCTGGCTAGTGGAAACCTTTTCTAAATCACTGGTTTCTAGAAGCAGCAGTGTCCCTGATACAGCCTGTGCCCTACTCTCTGGTGCTAGGCTCGGCTCCTGGAGGAGGGCTAAGCCCACCATGCAAAGGCGGGTGCCTGCATTGGAGCTGGTGATTCCCCTTAAAGCACAGAAAACCACTTTCTGCTCATTGCTATGAAAATACATGTTCTCTTCCTTTCTGGCACCTGAAGAGTTCTCATTTGGTTTTGAACTCAACTGTGTATTTCATTTGTTGTTGTTATTATTCTAGGCCCTCCAGCAACCCCCCTATTTTAAGAGAGACCCAGTTCTCTCCTTACAGGCTCACATTATAATAACCAAAGGCTCATCGTTTTGGCTTCACTATATGTCATGCCTTCTGACTTCCACAAATGGCACGTTATGAGAGTCACACTAAGACTGTGATATGCAAGGCTGCCATTGCCCTGAGAGCCACATAAAGAGATGTGAACAAAAAGAAAAAAATCTTTAAATAATTGAATCCCAAACATGCATGCTCAGTCCCTTTTAAATCTCAGACATCCACAGCAGGAAACTTTCAGGACTAGAAAGTTCTCATTTGGTTTTGAACTCAACTGTGTATTTCATTTGTTGTTGTTATTATTCTATACCTATGCAAGGAGCTGGGGGAGAATACAGAGCTGCTTAGTTACATATTCCAAAATTGCAATTCTCAAAGGAAAGATATTTAAAATAACGCCATCTATCTTTAAGGAGAATAATAATGGTAAGCAGATATTTTTCCTAGTGACCTGCAGACCAACACTTGGTAAAGTTCTTACTCTTTCTCCTTGTGTTATAAGTCAGGGCATATTTCCTTCCCCCCCCCCATGAAGGAAAAACAGCTTTTCTGATATATAGTATAAGATTCAACTGGACCCTTTTTTCTTAGCCATTAAAATAGCTAAGAAAAGATGGGACTAGAGCTTCCTTTGCAGTTTTAATAGCCCTAGATTGTTAATAAACATGATTTTAGTACATTTAAAATGAAGTCTTCTCAAAGTGATAGAGTAGGAATTCATGTTCTTCATTTTAGTAAAAGCTGGAGAGAATATTCTCTATGGCTGGGAATGCAGTTCAGTGGTAAAATGCTTGCCTAATACGTGTCACGCCCTGGGTTGGATCCTCAGCTCTGTGAAAATAATATAAAAGACACTCTCTGGAATAATTTTATATTCTCATTCAAGAGAAGAATTTCATTGTTTCTGTCTTATTTTATTTGTAATCTTATTTCACCTTCCACTGTATAAAATCAGAACCACCTCTTATCTGCCTTCAATAATTCATACCTACCTTTTCCATAGGTCTATGTAGTAAATATGTGAATGCATAACTACCTAATAAATAAAAAATAAAAAATATATTTCTAAGGACAAACCAGAATAATGTCAAATTTCCCCATTAGGCAAAAGGATATAGGTATATGGAACATCTCTGTTTTTCATTCAATTTTGCTGTGAATCTATAACTGCTCTCGAAAAATAAAGTCGATTTAAAAAGTCCTCATATTTGCAATAATAAAAAGAAACAATATAAGGATATGAGAGACACTAAAAAAAGAAGAAAAAACCCTTCAAGACTTTTTGCAAGCCTTCCAAAGAGCAATGAAGACAGTACAGCACCTACACTTCCCAGTATGCCACAGGAATTTCTCTCGCGCATGCATGCACACAAACAAATGAGGATGTTTTCTAAAGTTTCCCATACTTAAGGATCCTGTCTCACTCATCCAGTTCAACAACACAGAGAGTTTTAGTGTTTTGGAGTCAATATACTCTCAGACATTAGGTGAGCAAGCACTTCATAAGGGATCAGGAAGGTTACCATTCTAGGCCTATCTTTGGCAGTTGACTTCAGGACAGCCTACTCCCACAAGGTTTAAAGAGTACACCATAAATAGATTTCTTAGATTGTTTACTCAAAGATTTTAGAGTGATGCTCTTATTAATGACAACAAACCTTTGACTTTTGTTTTAGCTATTGGGTACCATAAAATAATTAGAATCGAATAGTCTCCATGGCACAAACAGAAATTGTTTTACAGCTCTGTGCTGGGGGGTGAGGAGGTAGAGCAATAACTAGAAATTAATAATGAGATTTAAATTAAAGGCTTCGCCAGCAATCTGTAAGAACACTAAATCAGTTATATATTTAAGCAATAATAATTAATATCCACTAGTTATTAAGTGAGTGATGTGTAGTTTCAGTTCCAGGTATCCAATCTTGCCTTTCTCGTCTCATTATTAAGAATTACAATCGGCTGTGCTGCCGATAAGGCTTTAGGCAATGCATATTTCATATGTTTGCTCAATGGACTGGCATCCTTTTGAAATTCATAGTTCTAGAACCTAATATTTGTGGTGAGATAATTTATGCTTGATTTTAACACCTTCTTTCACATCAGGAAAATTTGCAAGGCTATGTCAAGGCTTGAAACCTTATCAACTCTCATTTGCTTAAGTGAAAATATACCAAAACATATTCTAGACTCTGGCAAGGAAAATATGCATGATGGCTATTAAGAGATGGACAAGAGGTAATGCATACTAAAAATAGAAAAGAAAAAGAAAAAGTAAATATTATGTTGTTTTAAAAGTGTCCTCATGCCCCAATGCTACATATGATAGAGAGATTATTAAAACCACTCTGCAAGTGCAAGGGTCTGAGTTCAATCCCCGGTTCCGCCAAAAAATAAAATAAAAAATAAAACAACTCTGAGAGGACCGGGCATTTAGTTCAGTGACATAAGCCCCTACCTAGCAAATGCAAGGTCCCAAGTTCAATCTCTGGTACCACACACGTACGCATGCACACACACGCGCGCATGCACACACACGTAAAACATCTCTGAAAAAGCAGTCTCTAGGTAACCAATAAGGAGAAGAGCACAACATCTTCAACTTTCTAGCAACATCTTTAAAAATATATTTGTTACAGTGTCTCACTATGCAGCTCAGACTCACAGTGATCCTCCTGCTTTCAGCCTCCACAGCACTAGGATTCCAGGCGTGCACCACTACGCCTGAACTCAGAGGCCAGCTCAGCCTGCCCTCAGGGCAGGGCTGGCGCAACACATGGGGCCAGGGATCGAACTCCAATCTCTGCACTTGCCTAAGCTTGCCTTAGCAGGCTCTTTAGCCCACTGAGCTATCTCCCCAGCCCAGCAATGTTGTGATGACTTTTATTTCATTTCATCAGAATGGTTTTCCTTCCTCCAGGTATATCATTAGCATGGCAAAGAATGCAGAGCTGTACACTGAGGTCAGCACTAACCGAGAGCAACAGTGCCAGCTGTACCGGTCGTTTCAGCTTTTCTGGTGGTCAGTTTCTGCAAGGGAGAACGTGTAGGTGAAATCATTTTAGCATATTTTATTTAACATAATATATCCCGCACATGCTATCAAGATGAAAATTGCAGAGATATTTTACATTCATTTTCTTTATGCTGTAAAAACTCATTGTGTATTTTATAGTAGCCATACATCTCACTTGGAATGATCCACTTTGAAAGGCTCCAACTCCAGATGTAAACTAGGCATGGCGGTGCAACCCTGGAATGCCAGCGTGCTGAGACTCTTGGCAAGATCGCAAGTTTCAGCTCAACCTGGGAAACATGGCAATTTATCAAGACCTTGTCTCAAAATAAAAATAAAAAGGACTAGGGATGTTGGTCAGGGAAAAGATCCAAAGTTAAATCTCTAGTGCCATACCTCAAAAAGAAAAAAGTCACATATAGCCATTGCTACCACAGAAAGCCCAGCCCTAGATATTTATACATCTGTACAGGTCTCTCCAAATAGTACTTATTTCTTGCTTTGCAGTGTAATAATGACTTTAGTGAGATATAATATTAATACTGAGAAAAGGGTACATGTAATCAGAGACCGCATATATTCTGAAAAATGAATTTCAAAAAAAGGTGCAAGAAAATAATCACATGCTGTCACATGCCGACCTGCCTTCATTATATTTATCTTTACATTGATTGTACCTTCTGCTAACAACTGTGAATACAACAGTTCTGGCCAGTGTCCTCATGGGATTGATCCTCTGATGGAAGAAAGAGAGCCTTCATGAATCATTCTACAATTCATTACTTAAGAATTTGAAAAGTCAATTCTGAAAAACTTCTGGCTGCTATGGAGCATGGATATCATCCTGCTTCTAAAGAGACAGGAAAACAGCTGCCTTTAGGAGACAACATTGAAAATGAATCTGAAAGGACAAGGAAGAATTAGCTAGAACAAATGCGGGAAATTAAAAATAAAAATCATTCCTCGCAAGAGTAGAAATCGGAGAAAAAGTTCATGAAGAAAGTACTGCGATGTGTTTAACCAATTCACTGAGTGACGGGAGTTTATAGGCTCTGAATTGGCAAAGTGGCCCGGGATGGATTCTGATCACTCAGACACTTATAGACCAGGCCACGTGAAGCTGCATGAAAGCCAGTGTAATCTAGAAACCCTAGCTGGGAAAAGCAGGAGATGACTGAGACACACAGATAGAGCCCTCTAGGATAGTGCTCCTCGTGGCACTAGCGCACTAAGCAAGCACTGGCACAGTGGTCCATCTACAGCGAGACTGACTGTGCCGCCTCCCAGGTCGTCCCCAACGATGCCCAGGGTGCGAAATTGCGAATGCACAGCGATCAGCACCTAAATATCCATAAAAATATTAACTTTAACTAGTCATTGTTCAAAACGCATAGCCTTTCTTTTTCTTATCCATTATTAATGTAGTTTTCTAGTTCTTGTAGAAATAACAAGAGGTATTACTATAAGAAACAAATGAATAGAGTGTCACTCAAGCAAAATAGCTGGTTATCCAAGCACCAGCAATTTTTCCCTCCTTTGTTGTGGAACAAATACCCAGCCAAAAGAGGTTGATTCTAAATAAATTATAATTACACAGCACTTATCATCCATAATTATATATTTTAATCATTTCTCAAGAGAGTAGGTCCTTAACAATGTTTCTATTGTATTCTCTCACAAATAACACTCAGCCACGCTCTCTGTTCCCTAGCACGCCATGCAAGTGAACCTAAATTGTGGATTTCCCTGAGTAGTGAAGACCCTTCTGCTGTAAGCCTTGTACACTTCTGAGTGAAGCTTGCCTTGGAGAGATAATGGGGGGCACTGGGGCATGTGGTGCATTGTGTATGTTGTGTGTACTTTGTACACCATTCATGTGCTTTGGGTATAGTAAACTAAAGGGTGAAATGCAATCTTAAAAAACAAGTCCCTCTCACCATTCTCACCAGAGAAATTGACGTGGTCATTAACCTACCAACACAGGTTGGGATATCTCCAGATGAAGGCACCAAGAGGAAGCCGGAAATGCAAGTTGAGCTTAGAAGAGAGGTCTGGACTGAGGAAATAAAGGCAAAAAATAGCTGATTTCCAAGGTGTGAAGCCAAGAAAGTATATAGTGATCCAGTACTGAGCCAGAGGAGCCCACAAAAGGGAGCAGAGGAGGTGAAACAGATTAAGCAGACTGAGGAAAAAATCAGAAAGATAAAGAATAGTTTCAACAGAGGAGCCGACCTACAGCGTGTGCGCACTGTCTAGAAGTCACATAATAAGCGCTGGAAAACATCCACTGCAGAAAGCAAATTGAAAGTCATTGGAAATAGCATTAAGGGCAGTTTTGTTGATGTTAAATGTCATTGCCAGATTGGCAAAAGACAAATTGTGGGTGGGAGTGAAATAAAAGTTAACAGTAAATATGGGTGATTTATTAAAAGATCAAATATCAACAAGAGATGTAGGCACTGTTCCAGCTTACAAAAACACAGGGCTTATGGGAAGACTGTCTGACGTCTTGTGCAGGTGAAGGCACACTGAATTGAAAACAGCAAGAATCCAGGAGAAAGGCAGGAAGGTAATGTGTCTTCCTCACAAAGCTGGGAGGAGATAAGATTGAGAACACAGGAGGCTGGTATCTGCTGGAAGAAAACACCTTCATTGAAACAGAAGGAAAGAAGGCTAGAACAGATGTCAATTTGCTTATTCAGATGCAAGCGTTGAGGAGCTCCCAAATGTGGTGGCTCCTCTTTATAGCAAGTAATTCTCACCCAAGAGTTCCAATGCATATGTGAAGATTCTTAAAGGGAAAAACGATAATCTCTCAGGCAGACTACACTAGTATCTGCTGAGAATGGCTTGCTCTCTGATCCACTACAGATCTCCCTCTGTTGTGCTCTGTAAAGTACGATTCATAGATGACCCCACAGGTGAGTTTGCGGGGGCTGTGGAGGCCAGTACTGCACAGCCAGTGTAGGCATCAGTTATTGCCGTGTTTCTAAGGCCAACGTAGAGGTAAAAGGGCTTGTCCTAAGTGTCACTAGAATGTGACTAATTTTCTAAATCTGCTGTTTTCCTTTTGGGTAAAAGTGTCTCTGTTTTTATGATCTCATCTATACCGGGTAACAGCATATAGATGATAGGTAGGTCGGTAGGTCGGTAGGTAGGCAAGTATACACACATACATACATACATACATACATGCCTGCATATATGGACAGGTAGATTCAGGAAGAAGAGTGTGCAGATGTAGTTATGAAATGGCTTATCACAGCTAAACAAATCTCACTGTGGCTATGACAGTAAATGCCCATAATGCCCTGAACCTAATGTACTGAGGCCGCATGGGAAGTATCGAGTATCCATTACCACTGAGCTTTCTCTGTTGGTATTTGTTCTTACGTTACATATCTTCAGTGTATGCAGACGTTTTAAATTTACGTAAGATTGTTTTCCATAGAACTCATTTTTAAATTAGGTATTATTTAAAACCACCCTTAGTATTTGTAGGTCCTGGAGCAAATGAAGGCTTGCCTATCCCATCTCTAGTGTTTAAATTTATAAACCAAGGTAACTATTAAATAAAACATATTTGCTTCTTGGAAATGTCCCTGATGTCCACCAGAAGGCTCACAGGCACTCAACACATAGTAACGCTTATGTGCACCCAAGGATCAGCCATGCATCCTGCATGCTGTTGACCTGGTGGCCTAAGTGTCATCCTCCAGTACAATGTGCCCTTTGGTACAATCACTCCCTGAGGGGCTTCTTTGGCCAGGAACTCTTGGGGTTCCAGACACATACCACGTGCTACAGAACAGAAAAGCGGGCACTAAAGACAAACATCCCCTGAAGTCTCCTGGAGTCCCTGCTCCATGGAGGTGCTATCACACAGGTGCTGCCAGGAACACCAGGGCAGAGTACAAAATAAGCCCTGACTGAGAACCGGAGGGGGCATGAGCATTCTTATTACATTACATTAACACGAACACGACTGCTTAGGGATGGTTAAGAAGCTGCCTCTCTCCCCATTACCTAAAGAGAACACAGGAAGCTTTCAATATAGGGGTGACTAAATGAAGAATAAATAACACACATGGTCTAGACACAAATAGGCATAGACATGGTCTAGACACAAATAGGCTCCTCTTCATCTTTCCAGAGCTAATTTCACAGTGCCAGGCTGATTAAGGATATGCCACTATGTGATAATGTTTTCATGGGTTTTTAATACCCTTCCTGATAGCTCATTAACTCACATTTATATTTGTGTAGTGCTGTAGAGTTTGTGTGCATATGGATGGACATACACAGTGGTGTTGTGTAGCTCCAGGATGGATTTAAGTGTGGATTGAAGTAATTAATGTTTAGGTCTTGTCTCATTGTTTGACTTTCCTTACAGAAATTTCATCTGTCATAAGTTCTGGCTGATTTATGACTTGGATGCAAAACAGTATTCAAATCTCATTAAAATTACTTTTCTCACTTCCTTGAATTTATTGGAGATATAAAGTTCTATCAGCCAACAGAGACCCAAAAGAATAAAAATTACTCTGAAAGTTAAAAGAAGACTCGGATGTAATCATCACTGGAGTGATTTCTGTATTTTTCATTTTTCTGTCATTTCATCTGTAGACCTGGCAGTGTATGAAGAAACACAGAGAAGTATCTTCAGAACATGAATTGGAAACGACGAATGGAATACATGCAGAAATGAAACTATTTCTAATTCAATAAAGAGGAAGCTGAAAGACACAACTTTATATAATGAAGGACCACTGACATCAGACTCAAAAGACAGAAGGATCTAAAGGAAGGTTTACTGAACACTTACAATGTTCCAGGCCCAAGACCAGCACCTTTGTAAGCTTTAATTTTAAAAGCATCAAACTTCCCATAATATTCACGCTAAACTTTTGGCTATTTCTTGGGCCCTAATATAAATATTCCTGTGAATAAAAATATAAATAAAATATGAATATGCAGATAGGCAGTTGCTGGCAGGACACGCAGTGTGTCAGAGAAAGAGCTTTGGGGATAGTCACGGTGTTCTCTCAGATGCAGCATCATCGTACCGCACATCCTCAGACTACAATCGGATCCAATTATTATCAGTGAATCACGACCTGCCCTGGCATGTCTGCCTGTGGGGACATCTTACGGAGGAGCCGGTTAATATTTTATAATGATATCTCAGAGGAAGAGCTGGGATGATCCTTCATAGTTGGCAACTGAATGATTTCAGAGACAAGAGGAAGACTGGGTAAGAGCTACTCAGAAATCCAGAATGTCAAATGAATAGACTGTGTATTTAAACAAGATGTCTCGTATTCTTAGGCTAGACAAAGGAAAATGACTGATTAATAAAATAATGCGGGAAGATAAGTCTGCTTAAATTACCTTTGTTATTATTTTAGAGCTATTTTATATTTTCCTTCTTTTAATAAACCTGGACAGTTTTTTGGGTTTTGTTTTGGTTTGGTTTTTGCATTTAGTACAGGGTCTACAGGATCTCACCTACATAGATCAGACTCCTAGTGATCCTCTGTTTTCAGCTGGGATAATAGACCTGCACCTCCACACCCAGCCTCAATCGCCGTCTCACTGCATTCTGCTTAAGCAGGCGTTTTAGTTCACTGAGCTATGTGGTCAGCCCTTTGGACATTATTTTATTTTAGTAGAGTATCAAAACAGAAAAATTATAACTTCAAAATTTGATTATACCTATGCTTAATTTTTCATGTAATTGAAAGTATGTAAAATATGAATATATTTTAATAAAAACAAGGAAAATACAATCAAAATAACTAAATTAGAATTTAAACCACAGAAAGTGAATCGATGTGTTAGAAAACATAAGGATTGTCATTAAACTGTTTAAATTTGTAATTATAAAGGTCAAGATATATTTTGTTTTATTTCGTTTCATCTTATATCCTAGGGAAGCAGAAGGATGTGCCAGATATTTTGCCAGCTGTGGTGGAGGCTAAACCTAAAAATCAGTAGTGCATCACACCCTAAAAGACCTCAGCCTATTAAGGTAAAATATAATGTATACTCAAATAGTTTTAATACAGTGATAAATAAGATAAAAGTTGGAGATAAGAGTATAAAAATTAAAAAGTGAAAATCAAAGGGGCGGCCACATAGCTCAGCAGACTAAAGCGCCTGCTTAGGTAGAGCACAGCGGCTGGGGTTCGACCCATGCCAGCCTCGTCCCTGGGGCACACTGAGTCAACAATTGAGACTGGGCAGGGTGGCACATGCCTGTAATCCTAGTGCTTGGGAGGCTGAAAACAGGAGAATCACTACAAGTATGATCTATGTAGTGAGACCTTGTAGACCCTGTGTTAAAACATAAATAAATACATACATAAATAAATATCAAGACTGTTTTTAATTTAAGCTAGTATAAATTCATATTTTAATTTACTATTTCACATTTTAGAGCAATTTGTTAGATGATCCAAGACTGAGACAAACTATAAATAACCATTAAAGTTGGAAAATATATTTTAAAGACATTTATTTTTCTAAAAGATAAGACATATACAAAAAAAAACTGAACCAATATTTTCACTTATACCTTAAGAAATAGGAAACAGAATAGAAATTTTGTCACTATTTTCCTGGGATTGATGCCTGTGACCTGAAATTATTATTCACATTAAGAAAGCAAAAGTGACCGAGAAAAGAGGATAATCTTATAACCAAACAGAAATTCATGGCTGACAAATATAAAAACCCTAAAATTAAGAATCAATATTCTACAATTCTTCCCATAGGTCTAGACAATCTGCACAGAACACTTCCTCCAGGGAAACACTGAGAATGACTTGCAAATGCTTTAATTCTATCTTTTCAGCAGGAGCATTCTGTTTTTTCTTCTTCTTCTTTTTTTTTTTTCTTCTTCTATCCTAGATTCTAAAGAAGGAAACTAGGCAACCCTAGACTTTAGTATTTAACTGATGTAGTAAAACAAAACTTAATCAATTTCACTTTATTTTAACTGTACTTCAAATCAGTTTCAGGTCTTCATACGATACACCTAAGCATTCTCTTACAACCGAATAAATACAGAACTCACTTCTGAAGATGCATAATTTCTGAGAGGTCATTAGCCACAGATGTCAGGTACGAGCAACAACTCAGCTAGGTGATGGCACAGAAATTAGCTTAAGGAGCAGAGGGGGAAGTCAGTATTACGTCTGATTAAGCTCCTCATCCATAATACCTGGGCAGTAAAAAGATCTTCTTTTACTTAAATAGCACATTCTAAGTTTCTCGTTTGAATTTAAAAATATTTAATCTAAACCAAGCAAAGCCATATGGCCTCATAGGTACATTAAGAAACAGCTTTCCTGCAGTCTGACTCATACCCAGTGGCTTAGAAGCTTAGGAAGCCATCAAATGTCCACAAGCTTTGATGCCTTCAACCAGCACACAGCCAAAATGGCTGCTCAGCTTGCAAGCTACGTGGCAAATATCTAGACAGAGGGAAAGGATGAAGGCCTTTCTGTCACGCATTTCAGTTTCAATGAAAACTGCTGGAATGTAGCTCCACAATTTATATTTCAAAATTTTTATACACAGAAAATATTCAATAAAGTTTATTTTGCATGGGTGGCTTACCACCCATAGGTATTGTCTATTGGAATTTTCCTCATCTTCCTGGTCTGGCTGCAAAGGGAACATTCAGATAGTAGGGGCTGTGGAAATTACACAAAGTGACCCAGTAAACAGATGAGGGGGGCGAGATCTCAAGGAATCATAGTCATTTAAAGGCCGTTAAGATCACAGCTTTGTGATTGGGAACCACTGCAAAGGAAAGGACCCTCATACTATGTATTACTAAATTTTTTTTTATGAAACATGATCAGAAAGTCAAGAAGAGCAAGGTTGAGACATATAGAAGACTTCGCAACTCTTCAGACATGAAAACCAGCTCCTAAATGAAGGTGGGGGAGACAGGAGCACAGTACTAATGTGGTACAAAGGTCCTGGCTACGTGCTGTTAGCATGCCTGAATCATGTTGTTAACACAGTTCTGCAAAAGTCCCTAGCTGGTACTGGGTGAATAAATGAAGAGTAAAACATCGCAGAGATAAAATCCATGAATATGAAGCTAAAGAACAGGTGGCTCGAAAATAAGCGAGCTTCCACAGACGTCGGCAGATGAGAAGTTTGGTGTCAAAAATCTACCAATAGTTTGCTCAATATCATTACTAGTGCCGTTCACTGAGAGGAAACTCAAGATACAATGAAGATTGTCATCTGGGGGGAGATAATAGTTCCTTTTTTTTTCTTTTCTTTCCTTTTTTAAAATTATTTATTTATTTATTTATTTATTTATTTATGGCAGAACCAGGGATTGAATTCAGGCGCTTGCACTTGCCAGGGAAGCAATTATTCCACTGAACCATCTCCCCAGCCCCGATAATAATAATTTCAACAGGAGGAATCTTCTGGTAGAAGAACTACATAGCTTTATCAAGTATGTAGCTAGATTTGGAAAAGGAGCTCAAGATGAACTTACTCTGCAACTCATAAATATAGATGAAATCAACAAAGATGAGCTTATTCCAGAAGAAAAAGCAGCAGAATGAAAAGAAAAAGAAAAAAATAAGAATCTCTTTATTAAGAATATTAATTTAGGGGGCCCAAGAGATGGTTCAGTGGAATAAGCACTTCCCTGGCAAGTGCAAGGGCCTGAGTTCAATCCCCAGTTCTGCCAAAAAAAGAAAGAATATTAATCTAAGGGCCAGCCAAATAGCTCAGTGGATTAAAGCATGGATGGGGTTTGACCCCCAGGCTTGCGGTGCTGGCCCTGCCCCTGAGGCATGCTGAGAGGGCAACTGAGACTAGGCATGGTGGTATGTGCTGTAATCCCAGCTCTTGGGAGGCTGTAAACAGGCAGAGTTTACAGAGTCTGATCTAGTAGTGAGACCTTGATCACCCTGTAGACTCTTCCCTAAAAATACACACACACACACAAAAAAAATTAATCAGCAACCACTAATGGCACCAAGATGACCCAACTGTCAATAACTTCAAAGTGTAGAAGAACAAAAAACATAACAGATAATTCTGACAAAGGGGTGCAAGTACTATAATAGCACTTAGTCTTTGTAAGTAGATGCACAATAAACCTTGGGGATTCTACCTAGGAAATGCATCTAAGTGATAGAGATTTGCATGATCACAAAAAGAACAAAGAGAGCTACCATTTGAGAATCAGTAAAATGTTATCTCTTTGTTACATTAGTTCAATGACTAGCAGTAAAATTCGGAGCAACAATACATGCGGAACTCTTAAAACTAAATGCAGTAAGACCTTCAAGCATTTAACTCACATGCTGGGAAATCAACCTGAGACAGTGCTGGGAATTGATTCAAGTGAGGTCTAGACCAACCAGAAGCTTAATTTAAGATCGAAGGAAAAAAACCTCTCATGAAAGTCCTGTGATTTGGGATAACATTAAAACATAATAAAACACCTACATTGAAAGTATAAAGTTATTTTCTCAAAGCACATTCTAAACAGCATCTATAAGGGCAGCTAACCAAATATTATTGTGCAGAGGAAGAAAAAGATCTCTTACAGACTTCATAAAAATTCTAACTTAGACTCAATATATCTATGGATTTAATCATACAAAGTCTGGATTATAATATTTCTTCTAAGCAATATACTCTACAATGATATCAATGAATTGGAGTTAATACCCCCAAGGTAAATCAGGATGGTCAACATACTTCGTATGTGCAATGCAATTTTAAGTACACTAAATCATTCGTCTCAAATAATTCATTTCCAAATTCAAGCCAGTTAAGCATTGGCATCCTTTCAGACTGGAAACCCAGAATCAGAATTTAATTACATTGCCACACCTCTCCTGGCTTATATATTTGTTAACCTTTGACATCATAGCTCTGACCGCCTCAGAGGGTCTTGGTTTCATAGTAAGGAAGGCCTAAGAAACCAGGAGGACTTAGAGTGACAATGACAGGACAGAATGTGGAGGGCTGTTGTGGAGGTGCAGCACAGTGGTAATCTGACTCCCCTTACAATTAAGGGTGTGGCCATTAGAGTAGAAGCTTTGGTGTCACTTGGAATGAAAACCACGGCCACTCCAATATATTACATCAGAATCTACATTTCACAAGATCCCAGGAGATTTATACACACATTACATTTGAGAATCAATGATATAAACAGCTATTACATAAGGAAGGGTATAGAGGGGAACTTTTTTTTTCCTGTTTCTATTTTTCTCAAATAACATCAACTAAGAAGTATTCAAGAGGCAGATTTTGAATGAACCTTGAGGAAAAAAACAAAGCATTCAATAATCAGCAGTGAGAACATGTGTAATGTTGGCTACTGATTTGGTAATGTTCCAACTTTAACTGTTTAGACACAAAGCTGGACTCCATTTGAGATTTTTCATATTCTCCACCACTACCAACCTACAACTTCCTTGGAAAAAGGACTTGTGCCTTTACTTAGCTTGCAGTAATGAACAGATTAAAAGTAAACTATGGAAATTCACAAATAATTGAAAATGTAAATGAATGAACAGTGGTAAGGAGTCAGAAGTTTCAAGTATAAAAATAATTGATGAACTTGAAATTTTCCAACAACCCCAAATCTCTGATTGCAAATCAACAGTAAATAGTATTGCTGACAGTTCCATCTATGTGCAGAATAAAGCTGAATCAGAAGATTTCCCTCAATGACTTCAAAGCTTTCCCAGAATCATAGCATACATGAAGATGACTCTACTTGTAGATGTATCCAGAGTATTGAGTAGCCTCTCCGCCAGAAGTATTCAGCTGGTTTTGTTTGGCTTGTGTCATTATTAAGATCATTCATTCAACAAACATGTATTATGTGACAGCTGTGTATCAAGCAATACACTTGGCCCTGTCTAATAGCACGAAACAGAGTAACAGCTATGTTACCCATGAGGACTAACATCAACACATTGCTATAGGAGCACTAGATTCAGACCCAACAGTAACCCAGCCAATAGCTGAACAGAAGCCCACACTCCCTCTCATCCCCAATCTACAGTGAGAGAAATAAGCCTAGAGCAGCCTTCTAAATTCTTTCTCTATGGAGCCTTCCTGTTCAACGCACATAATGAGGTACTCTTGAATTCATTATGTGACAATATTCTCTTCAAAACCAAAGAATTCTTCCCATGGAATGATTAAATTTGACATGTGTTAAGTATCAAAATCAAGGAACAGAATAAGCCCATTTTTGGTGAAATAACACAATCAGTGATTCAGAAATAAAAGTGAATTGTCCTATGACTGTGATAATCATACTGCACAGATAAAAGGAAAAAAAAGCAGTCCAAATCCCAATAACATCAATAAGGAGACATGATGTGAGTAACACAGGCAGAAGAACTCAGAGAAACACTAAAATATCATCTCAAGCCACATTTGAATTGTGACTTTCCATGTTAATCTTCTTCTATTACCACTAATAGAAAAATTCAATTTACTGTGTGCCCACAACAATCAATGTGATAATTGTAAGAGAAAGCCAAGCCTGATACATAGCAAATGTTGGTTTCTTGCTCCCTTAATTAATGAAACCCTGATGGCATACCCCAAGGTCTAAAAACCCTAGACACTTAATAATTTAGGAATGATTTATCTCTTTACTACCATTCCAACTCCTATGCCATCTGCTACTTACTGCATTTCCATTGCTTAATTTGAAACTATGCTGAAATAAGACATTACACATTGCCTTATTCAGACATACCATTCCAATTTTCACTCAATATCTTTTCCAGTCCATCCAATATTTCCTTCCCTGTTGTATTTTTAACATTATCTTCTAAGACTATACTAGTAAATAATTATTTTCCATTAGAAAAAAATCTGGCTCCAAGGTTATTAAATCCTCCCAGTGCTGTGCTCTGAACTTATATAACAATTCTAGAAACCAAACAAACTCAACTAAAAATACAATTTATGTTCAGTGTTATTAATAAACCTAAGAACAAATGCAAAGAACCCAGAAGAGAGCAGTTAAATGTATTTTGTTTCAGATTTTGAGTTTGGGGTTTTGTTTTGTTCTTTTCTAGTACTGTGGATGGAACGCAAGACCTTCACACTACAGGGCACTGAAGCCTTGTTTATTTATTTCTTTATTTGGGGGCAAGTTTTTGCTCAGTGGTAAGTTGCCAAGGCTAAGATCAAACTTGGAAACCTCCCACCTCTGCCTCCCACAACGCTGGGACTACAGGGTAGAAATACAAATATATTTTGTACCTGGGAAATATATCTGCTAGTTTCTTGCTACACCATTTAATATGCATGTCAAATCTTCTACAGGGGCATATCCACCATATCATTCGGTCCTTTTCTGTATGTGTTGGAATCCATCCATGTATAGCAATGTGAGAAATAAGCATTAAGAATGACACAACTGAAAGAAAACCATCTCTGACAGCAATCCTTTTTGTCCTGAAAATGAGAAAACTAAGCAAAAGACAAAAGGACCCAAGGTCCCAAGGATGCTACCTCCTGGCCCAATGTTATTTCTATGACATCATGTTATCTTAGAATGAATCAAAAAGCTTCCACTTGTGTCATCATTTTAAAAAGTGCAAGGCTTCTAGTGGGAAAAAAATACAGGGGGTTGTTGCACACACAGAAGACTCACTTAATGCTGCTATCAATAGCTTTAGAGTAAGAAAGGGAAAAAAAGAAAGCCAAGGAGGTAAGAAAGAGTTGACAGGAAGAAGCATTTTCATTATGCCCAATCAATACTGAATTCCCCCTCCACTTAGAACTTCACTAAGGAAAATCACCGAAACTAAATATGTTCCCCCAGGGGTATTCAACACTAAAATGACTTGTTAGTTTCAACTGTAAGTGTAAGAACCAGGCATGAGCACATTTGAAATCAATGACAAAGGTTATTCCTCATTAACCCAAAGTTAAGAAAGCAAAGCCAGTAAAAAGAAAAGTGGGTCAAAAAGAAGGGGTGGTGAATGAAGGCAAGAGACAGGAAAAGGAATGTTGTGGGACTGTCCT
>NDGN011484067.1:0-12817 GCA_002564285.1 Tympanoctomys barrerae
GAAGAAGAAGAAGAAGAAGAAGAAGAAGAAGAAGAAGAAGAAGAAGAAGAAGAAGAAACTTCTAAACTGAGATCTCAAGGAATAGAGAACTTCCCCAGTGTATGAAGAGACAGCAGCAGGTGTGTGTGTGTGTGTGTGTGTGTGTGTGTGTGTGTTGGGAAGAAAACTGAAGATGGAATGGTCTTCAGAACGTGATTTCTGCAGCAGCCACAGGCCGTGGCAAGGACATGGGCCAATGTCCTGAGAACTATAGAAAAGCCACAAAAAGAGCCTCCAAAGAGGACAGATACAGTCAGATCTCCACTTCAGAATATTTAACCATGCCACAGTGAGAGCAAAAGGGAAGGGAGGTGAGCATACCCAGAAAACACTCAGGATTGAGAGGCAGAGACCTGAGCCAGGCCTGGGACCCAGAGCACAGACTAAGAACAAGAGGAGAAGCAGACACATAAGATGTGCTGTCTCCGGGTCTTGTGGAGGGGAAAGGAGAGACCAGAGTCTGGGTTTGCAGTTTTGGCTCAATATGGAGTAAGATGAGGATGGCAGAGGGTGAGTCTGGGTATAGAGAAAATGGGAGGACTGGAGGGAGATGCTGAAGTCTGCAGCCTTGGTGCGCTATAGTCAGCTTTTCCTCACCATAATGAGAAGAGGCCCATTCAGTTCACAGGTTTGGACAATCAGGGTCAAAGCCCAGGTTGTCCCTGGCTCAGGCTTTGGTGAGGACATCAAATGGCATCACTGTGGTGGAAGCAATGGCAGCTCAAACAGAAAGCAGTTTTTCTGTCTCTACTGAGGACAGGCCCTGGGGACCTCACCCTGTTTTACCTCCAAGAGGTAAAACACAATGCACCCATCTGGGAACCAAAGTTCCAGTAGCTTCTGGGGGTGGGGGCATAAAACACAGCTAATCCATAGCAGAAGCTGAAAGAGGGGAGATTATTTGGAGAGAACTTGTAGATTAAGAGAGGGCCATCTAGAACCCAGCCTCAGGGAAAGCAGGGATACTAATAATTGGAGGCCAACAGCTACAGTCAGGGCTGAATAGCCTTGCTAACCTTGGAACTCAGGGCCATTTCTTCAAGCCTCTTCCTCAGCTGTCCCCATACCCAAACTCACTCTAATATAAGTCCCCCAAACAACACACTGCCCATGCATGCTAAGACCCAAGAGCCTGTGACTAGCACAGAAGCTGCAGATTGGATTGGGAACCACACACCACCCTCCACATGCACTGGACACACACATTATTACTGCACAGTGGACACGGAAGCTCAGATGCCTGGATCCAACCTCACACCTGCACGCTCCCTTCCCATCCTCAACCTGCAGTCTGCCTGGATTAGCTCACTTGTATCCACACTGAGCTATAAACTTCCTCCTAAAAGTGAAACCGAACAAGTGAACTTGCAGTGCAGAAAGTGTTTGGCACTTTTTTGTGCAGGGCTGGAGTGGAGCTCAGAGCTGTAGGAAGCTCTTTCACTGAGGCACACTCCCAGCCCTGTCACACTTGTTGTCTTTTCACACAGTGAAACTCAATCCTTGTTAACCTGCAAAATGGATTTTATAACCCTTAGGGATGCAAATGAGACTCAGACTTAGATCTGACTCCAAAACTCTCCCCTACAACTCATAAGGCTCACAGCATTTGTCACCCCACTCAACTCCTGTACTGGGGATCAAACTCAAGCCTTGCACACTGAGCTACATATACAGCAGCCCCCACCCGCCTTGAGAAAGGAACTCAGTAAGCCACTAAGTTGTCCATGTTGGGCTAAACTTGCAATCCTACTGCCTCAGCCTCCTAGAATGAAGGCCCACACTTTTAACTTAGGGAAAGGCCTCCTCACAAAAGGGAGATCCTAAGAAAAGGAAGTTAGCATGGAACATACAGTATACAAATCCGTTTTCTTTCTTCATTCATTAAATAGTGCCCAATTTCCTACCATTTACCTGTAGGAAGAAGTTAATGCATGTTAACAGAGAACATGGCTATTAGTATCCCATATACATTTCTGATGGGCTTTATTCACTCCTGGAATTCTCTGATTGAGTCTCTCTGGAGAATTGCTGTCGTAACCGCTTGCCAGCAAGAGATGCAGTCCTTGGATTTAATGTGTCTGTGGGAACTCCAGCCTTTCATTCCTGTGAGGTCTGCTCTTCACATGGCTAACAGATTATCTTTCACGTAGAGTGATAAAAGGGGCCTAATGGGTGAGTTTGCTAATAGCCATTTCTTTTGTGGTGACATTAGCCTAAATTGGGCTGAGCTGGATCAACTCTCTGGCAGGGCCACACACACAGCATCTATTCTCCAGGATTTATGCCAAGAGAGTTTAATGTGGTAATTAAGCATCCAATCTGTCCTGTAAGGCTGAGCATGCCTCTCATCTCTTTCCTTCTCCAGTGCCTCAGTTTCTCTTAGTAGCAATGTAGGAGAAAGTCTCCCATCTGTGTAATAATGAACAACTAGGAAGTGTGTCCTCCTTGGTGGTACCCTTGCGAGGGATGCAAGTCTTCTAGATATTAAGCACCCCTCAGAATGTCTTTCATCTGGCAGGGTGACACTCTAGCCCTGTGTCTCTCACATTTCTAAGGACACATTCAGGTTTCACATTGATTTTGTACACATGACCAGGTACCAGCACTGGAGATTGTAGACCCGAGTGTGAGTTTGGTGTGAAACAGGACAGGACAGACTGAGGATCACAGAGAAAACCTCATATCCTGAAGGTACAATCTTCCCAGGGGCCCTTGTGGCGCTCTGGCAGGTGGCCATAGAATTCTGCCTCACACTGGGTAGCTGGCCCTGACTGGCTGACCTAAGGACAGACCATCTGACTCAGAGTCCTCTCTGCAACTGCTTCATTCCCACCTCTGCCAGCCAGTGTTGGCCAGAAAGACCCTTTATTGGATCTGCTCTCCCTCTGGGATATTACCAGCTAAGCCCAGATGACTAAGGGGAAGCTAAACTTTCTTGAACACTTACTATGTTTCAGATCTGCATCTTACCTGAACAACTCACAAAATGTTCACAATGACCTTCTGAGATAAGAGGGTACAATCCTATACAATCCTATCTCTAAAGGTGGAATCAGGCACAGATAAATGTAGTAACCCGTGTAAGGTAGGAAGTTGTAGTGCTAAGATTTGCGTCCCTGCAGAGCCAGAGCTGGCACTCAACCTCCACACAAAGCTAAGAAATCAGTAGCTTGGGTTTAAATTTTTAGATGTTGTCAAGGGCCTCAGCATCCCTCTTGCCCTCCAGAATAGCTCTTTGGATAAGCTATTAATAGACCCAACATTCTGCCACTAAAATAATTCTTCTGGTTACTACGAAACACATAAGCTGGAGGATGCAGGGATCTAGCCCGTGGAAGCCTATTCCAGGTACATCAGCTCCCATCAGTCATAGCCTTTCTTGTGTCTGGAAATTTATCAGTTCCTCCTGAAAGTCCAGGCAGGTAAGTGAGGGTTAGTGTGGGTCAAAGAGGGAGACAAGCTTGAGGTTGGGAATGTGGACTGGAGAGAGGAAGAAGCCCAGGTCAGCACAGGGCTTTCCACCTGCTTCCTGCTAACTCTGTTATCTCAGCCAACATAATGAACCATACAAGTTTCAGTTTCCTCAATGGCAAAATGTAATTATGAAGAGTTACTTTGTATTGTTGTTGTAAAAATTCAATAAGGCAATGCTTACAAAGCACTCAGTATTGCACCCAATACATAATATGGACATTAAAATGGTAGTTCTTGTTGTAATTATTGCTGCTGCTCAAGAAAAATGCCATGAAAGACCATAGGAAGCCAATGGGCAATGTGGATGAGGTGCAGACTACGTCCAATGACTAATTAATTATTGATCATTCATTAGCCAATTTATACTGGACTTTACAATGTTTGAGGAGTGTGTGTTATAAGTTGTTATCTCCCCCTAACAGATGTTTTAGATTCTTAACCCCTGGTACCTGTGATTGTGATCTCATTGAGAAATAAAGCTTTTCTAAATGTAATTGAGCTAAAAATTAAGGCAGAATGGATTTGAGGGGGTAGCTAGTCTAATGAGTGGCATTCTTAAGAGGAGAAGAGCTACACACACACACACACACACACACACACACACGCAGGCAGAACATCATGTGAAGATGGAAGCAAGAGATTGGAATGATACAGCTACAAGCCAAGGAATGCCCAGCCTAATTGGCAATTACTGAAAGCTAGTAGAAAGACAAGGAACAGATTTTCCTTGAAAATCTCCAGAAGGAACCAACCCTCCAGACACCTGGATTTTAGACTTCTGGCTTCAAGAACTATGAGAGAATAAATATCTGCTGTTTTAAGTCACTCATTTTGTAGTACTTTGTTAGAGCAACCCTAAGAAACTAATTCATGGGATAAAACCACTAAGATAAATTTAAAGACACAGCTCCTGTCCTACAGGCTTTCGTATTCATTTCACCCACATAAGTGACCTGGACAGTGTCCAGAGGTCACGCTGATGGTTCAAGTCCAGTTTCTACAGTGCTATACTTGCCTAGAGGAGTGTTCTTTCTCCTGATCTGTCACAAAGACTGCAGCCATGGGGCTGAGTGGGTAAGTAGGGGAGTGAGGCTGTCCCTGCCACAAGTCATGTCATGGCCCTGTCACTCAGGCCACTGCACCAAGGATTGTGCAAGTGAAGATAGTGGCAAGAAAAGAAGGGCTGCGAAGAAGATTATGGGGCTGTGCCCACTTCCTGGGCTTCTCCCATATCGACCACTCCCTACTACTCCTGTTGATCTCAGCCTGCCCTCTCTTCAGATTTTCAGTTTCTGCTCTTGTCTATCTCATGCCTTTACAGACCAGTGGATGGGAAGTATATGGGTCTTGGTGATTCTTGAAAGCCCAAGTTTGAGCCCCAGCTTTGTCACTTACTAACTTTTGGATCTTGGGCAAGTAATACTGACTTTCTATGCCTCAGTTTCTTCATCTGTACATTGGGGACTGCATTTCAGGCCCAGGAGTATTCCACATGAGGGAATATATGACATGAGCATTTTAAGGGCAATATAGATGTAGAAAAGTTTTTCTTGTGTACAATTCCTAGGACTTCTGTGAAGAAACACGGATTTTTAGAAAGTAGGATAGGATATAGCAGAAAACCAGTATGTGCATGTGGACAACATGTGTGCGTACATATAAATCAGACACCCCATGTAAAGAATGAGTAAGCAGCATTGGCCCAGAAGTAAAGGTGTCAGCACCAATGCCAAAGAGCTCTGTAACACTGGACAAGAGTCTGCATCACTTTAAGTAAAACATTTGAGTCTCCTAGAGCTCTAAGATTCTGTGATATAATGAAAGTATGCATATTTGTTGTTTGCTCTTACAGAACCATATCTTAAGAGATCTTTACTTATCACCCATCACAAATCTGGGGAAAGCTCAAGGGAATTCCAATAATGAGTGAAATAAGAAGAGCCATTTGATGTGTGAAATGATCATGAGGCTGGGTAATGGAGGCAATGTCCCTCTCTCCACTCTTTCTCTGAGAAATCTAATGCTGGACTATCACAGGAAAAGCCTGACAGCATCTGGAACAAAACTAGTAAAGAGGATGAGACAGCCTAACATGGTCCAAATTGGAAACATCACCAACTGGTTTTCAATCTTGGTGCCTACTGTGCTAGCAGGGAAAACATGAGCAATGTGGGAACAGTGAATATGTGTGTGAAACACAGAAGGGTGACACCATTGTGACCTGACTGTCACGGCAGGGATGGATAGAGCAAGCACAGGCAGGGAAGGAAGTCAAGACTCCATTGTGTCCACATTCCTGCCTCCAAGCTGTCCTAACTCAAAATGTGTAATTGTCACATATGTTTGCTCAGGATAACATTAAAAAAGGTGCCTAGAGAGAAGGCTCCAGAAAGAGCTTCCTGACCATTGAGATGCTATGTGAGTTTGGGGACATCATCTTCCCTGAAGCTCTCCATCAAGATATGTGGCAATTACACATTTTGAGTTAGGACAGCTTGGAGGCAGGAATATGGACACAATGAAATTTTGACTTCCTTCCCTGCCTGTGCTTGCTCTATGCATCCCTGCTCCCAGTAGGCACCAAGGTAAAAGTAGTGCTTTTATAGATTTTGGCACATTCTGCATTGGCATGTGAGAAATAATTGCACTCAGTGAAGAGGAGGAAATGAAACCCATTCCTGAATTGGAGTGTTGTATTTTACCCTCTTTGACAGCCAAAAGCCAATTCAGGACTGTACAAAACTAAATTTTCCAGAAAATAAAATGGACATCTTTGTAATTTTGAGCACACTTAAGAACTGAAATCAGTGTTTACTGAGGAAAGAAAAATTGATGTAGACAATAGTTTATGGACCATTTTGACTAGAGCTGCAAGAAGTAGGAGAGTCCCTCCAGTGTGTGCTTTTCTTGGCAAGACTTCTTAAAGCTTATTGAACTTTCACATGAACACAGCAATATCCTAACCCCTGTGCATGGATTCACCCACTAATCATCCCAACAACCTTCTGAGGCCTGGGAAGGTTAAGCAGTTGGTTCAACATAACAAACATATCTGCCAAGCCCAGAGCTAGACTTCAAACCAGTCAGCCTGGCTCTAGAACCTTCATTGTCTGTTGTTCGGATAGTGAACTTGCATAGTGTCTCTTCTTCACTCACTTCCTTGGTTCCCTGATCTTTGTGTAATGGGATCATGCATTTCAGCTGAAAATGAAGGATCCTTTGCCAAAGTCACCATGACACACCATGCCAGAAGTTGGTTCTGTTATCCCCATAACTCAGGCAGCATTATGATACTCTTAACCTAGGGTCATATTATATGATTTTTTTTCTTAACCCATTGTTATTCTCTTCCTGGGCTAACAAGTCAAGAGAACATTCACAGTCTCCAAAATTACTCTTCTTTTGCAGCCCTGGAGGCTGTGCTCTGAGGTGATGAAACTTCAATGAGGCAGTCATTGCCATAAATAATGCACCAGCCTCTCACCAAGAATCAGTGAGGCACAGGACAGCTCATAGGGCCCATTATCCCATACGGTTCTTAAGTGGGCATTGTGATTAATGCATTTGTCTGATATTCAGAAAAACGTCCCATAGTAAGAGTCAGTAATTACTGAATAGTAGATAGGGACAGGAAAAATTAAAATGTATTCGTGCATCCAGTTGCATCAGTACCTTGATTCCCAGTTTATCCATTGTGTCTTTTACAGGTCCACAACAACTTAAATACAGCAGAGGTGTGGGAGATAGAAACCCCAGAAGCCTCAAAGAGCTTGTTCATATTCACATGAATCAATTCAGTCCACCTCTATTATTTACTGTGTGTCAGACAGTACTAAGAATATGGTATGCAAGAAAAAGTTAATTGTTGGGGCTGGCCTGATAGCTCAGAGGCTTAAAGCCCCTGATTAGGCAGAGCACAGTAGCCAGGGTTCAATCCCCGGCATGTCGTGCCAGCCAGCAGCGCTAAAATGGCAATTGAGACTGAACATTGGTGGGGCACACCTGTAATCCCAGCACTTGGGAGAAAACAGGAGAATCACTGTAAGTCCAATCTTCATAGTGAGACCTGGTCCTAAATACAGAAAAATAAATCATTTTCTAACTGGAAGAATAAATATAATAGGTGAATGATCTTGCAATCGGAAAAGTGTGGAGCAGGAAGGCTGCCCAGAAGAAGTGACACTGGCTTTGGGATTTGCAACTGTTTTTTTCCAGTGGAAAGAAGGGGAACAGAACAGCACAGGTCAGGGGAAAAGCATGTAACACACACAGGTCTGGAGTCAGTGATCTTCTCAGAGAATTGCTCTGCAGATATCGAACACCTTTTCTGCTGTTCAAAGGAAATTAAATGGGCTTTCTCCCAAAGCCTGTTGGGAACAGCACAGTATTCTAAGTTTTCAAAGAAGTGTCTGGTCATAAGCAGACCTATGCTTCCAAAAGTCAACCAAAGAGTGATGGCAAGGATGGACTGGACAGGGTCAACACCTTCGTGAAGAGTGAGCAGAGGTGAAGAGTGCCAACACCTTTGTTGGCAGAGGTGAGCAACTCGCCTGAGGCAGTGGCTGCAAAGGGCCAGGACTGGAGTCTCTGCAGATGCCTCAGAAGGCCATGAGAGCAGACTTCTGATGAGACCTAGAGAGGAAAGCAGAGACTGCCAGAGGGTGGGGGCACTCTTAAGTGAGGAAGAGGAACATCTGGAGGGATCCAGAAAGTGGAGCTGACACTATGTTTGCCACATGGAGGACTGTCTTGGTGTCTCCTTAGCTCCCATACTGACCTCATGGTGCTGTCATAAGCCAAAACAGTTCAAAGTAACAAGGAATAAAACTGATGTCAAAATAGGCAGAGATGCTCTCTGGGCCCCCCAGGGCCATTCTACCTCTTTAAATTTTTGTCCTGGAGTATCCCACATAAACTTCACACTTCACTGCATGCAGACTCTACAGTCACTGGGCACATAACTTTATTCCTCTCTCTCCCTCATGCCCCAAGCCAGGAGTGTCTTCCCTGGGCTTCCCTTGAGAAAGAACACCATCCTCCTTGCCTCCCCACCACTGCACCTTCTCTTCCAAAGTATTCCTCTTCTCAGACTCTTCCTCCGCTCCCTTTCAAACATGTCTTGCTAGAAATGGCAAGAGCAGGGCACAGAGCAATAAATCAGAATTGGCTCAACTTGTGCACCCAGACTGGCTCAGTCCACAAGGTGACTTGCCTGACCTCAGCCTCCTGGATGAGCACTACATATTAACTTTTGCTTAGATTGAAGGATTATTGTTGAGAATGCAATTAAGAGAGCTTGCAAATAGCACCAGCAGACAGCAGGAAGGGGTGTGATGGACTGTCCAGCACAGCTGTCCAGTGGACAGTGAATTCTTGAGAAGAGGAAACAGACGGGTTAGATTTCAGGTACCTACTCATTGCTTGTAGAGTAAATGCTTGACAACAGAGGTTGAGTCGCCAACCAAGACCGTGAGGACCATCACCTTTAGTATCCAGACACAGCAACACTTTCCCCCACCCACAAAGGTGAATCCACAATACCACACTTTGAGAAACCCTGCTTTCCTCATGGATTATTCCAAAGACAGCCAGTTACTGGAGGAGAACCAAGTGCGAGTCACTCTGCCTGGATGCCTCTACTGGGCACTTTGACCAAGTCTGGGTTCACTCTTCCCAGGAAGTCGCTGAGAGAAGAGACTCTGCCTGCCCCTCCCCCATCCACTTGTCTACAGGGAGCCCCAACTGAGATGCTGCTACCCTGGCAGCCTTTGTGCCCCAAGCTCTGTTTTATTTATTTGTTTCTTTTTATTTTTTCCTTTTTCTTTTTCCCCTCCACAAGAACTCGGCCGCCTCTGCTGCAGTTTCATTGATGCCTTGAGCAGAGCTGGCATGTGCGGCTGCTGAAAAGGGGGAGCTCGGATCAGCGGGGGAAGCAAGTAAAAATAGCCTGGCGCGCGCCGCTCTGCCTGCTCCGGACACCTTGCACCCTCGCAGAGGAGGGAGCGCAGCCGCCACCAATGCACACGGTGGGAACGGACTGGGGTCGGCACAAGACACCGTTGAAAGGCAGGCTAACAGGATCTGGAACACGCAGAAACTTTATTTATTTTTTAAGCAAATGAGCTAGGACTGAGGTGGGACCAGTAGGCAGTAGGGGACGCCTTCCGGCTTCTAGCGCTCCAGCCACCTGGCTGCAGAGACCATGACTCTGGTTGGCCCAACACTTTAGAAGCTCGGCCTTGAGTCTCAGCTATTTTTAGAAGCCGCTTCTGCCCGTGGGCATGCAGAGAGCAGAGGGGGAGGGGAAAGGCTGGCTGTGTCTGCCAGGCTGAGCGCCTCTCCGCGCACACCGTTCCCAGCGTCTGCTCTGCATGGGGGTGGGGACGGGGATGCGGCTGGGGACTCATGCATGCCGGCTTTGCCCTAACTCCAGGAGCCCCAGGATTTCCGCGTACCCCGAGCTCTCAGTCTCAGGGCATGCTGCCAGATGCGTGCTGCTTTTAGTCCTGGAGGGAACAAGGATTCTTAAAGCTCTACTGCCTACGCTATGGGGTTAGCTGCAGAACTGTGAAATCGAGGAGAGAAGATCGGGAAGGGTCTCGGCACCTTTTTGCATTCCTGCAAGACGTTGGGACAATCCCCGCGCCACACCCCCAACCCGCCCCACGCTGCACATGGATAACACCGTGTGAGTGTATGGCAGCCTCACAGACGCCTGGCTGTTCATAGCGACCAGGAGTTTGTCCCTGAGTCTTTTTCCTGCCACTGAGTAAGGGACTATCACATATACTCTACTCCTCCTCCACTCGGAGCATTGTTCCTCCGGGAAGATAAGGGGCTGCCCACGCCGATGTCCTCCGTGGCCACAGGTTCCCAGAACCCATGGAACAGCTCCGTGGCCGTAAGGACAGCGGGGTGCGGGACCGGCGAAGGGACACAGCTTAAGAGTCTCGAGACGGAACGCCCAGAGGAACTCTGCGGCTCGGGCCGACAGCGAGGAGCGGAAGTCAGATTCCCACGGCGTCGCGTGCTTTTGCCGAGCAGGGTGAGCTCTGGCTCCCGGACGCGGCCGCATTCCGGTGCCCCCTCCCCCAGCCAGGCCCGCAGCTGCAGCGCGGCTGCTGTCCCCGGTGCTGAAGCTTTTGAGGGCCCGCGCTCCCGGCGCTGGAGGACTGCGTACCTTTCCCTGCCCGGATCCGGGCGGGGGGTTGGGGGTCCTAGGGAGAGACTTAAGTCATCCCACTCACTCAGTGTCGAAGGAAGCCGAGGCCAGGACCGCCTCGAGCACGAAGAGCAGAGCCAAGCAGCGGCCAGAAAGGGTCTTAAAACTGCGGGAAGGGACAGACCCGCCCGGGTACCGACCCGACCCGGATTCCTGGACGCAGCCTGGGGCACAGCGCGGGACGCGGGGGAAGGGACAGCCGGTGTCAGGGTAGTGTGACAGGGCAAGAGCAACCCTTGAATTTTCAAGAGGGAGGGGACCTGAGACCTGCACAGCCCCCCCCCCCCAACACGTACACACGAGCGCGCACACACACACGCGCGCACACGCACAAGCACACCCTGCCGGCGTCAGCCAGCGGGATAGAGCCGGAAAGTTTGGCACTCGGCGCAGGGCAGCGGCGGCGCGGGAGGGGGGCGGCGGCCGGGGGCAGGGGCTGGGACCGGGCCGGGCGGGGGCCGTGCTCCCTGGCGCCCGCTTACCTCGGTGCTTTCGGCTGCGTTCTCCGCCATCTTCCTCCGGAGGAGCAGGCAGCGGGAGGAGTGTTTCATGCCCATAAGCGCCAGCCAGGGTTCGGCGATACAGAGGTAGTAGAGAAAGCAAGGAAGCTGGTGTCACTTTACGAGAGAAAGCCAGGGGATGGGCGAGGGGGGAAAAAAAAAAAAGAAAGAAAGAAAGAAAAGAAAAGAAAAACCCAGCCCCTCCACCGAGCGCCGGCCGCACAACCAGCCGCAGCGGAGTCCTCCCCGCAGTCCGCACTTTGTTTTCTTTCCTTCTCCGGCTCGCGTTCCTTCGCACACTTGCAAGTTCCCGGCTCCCGACCCCGCCCGTCCCTCTCCACCCGCGCTAGGGGCGCGCAGGAGGAGGCGGCCCAGGGCTCCCTCGCGGCGGTTCGCGAAGTCCGGCCGGTCAGGCGGCGCAACTCCGCTCAACTTCTGCCGATCGGCGGGGAACCGCGCTCCCCGCGCGTCCCTCCCGGGGCTGAGCAGGGTGAGTGGGGGCGGGGAGGGAGCCCGGTGGGGCGGGCCGCTGGGTGCAGACGGCGGCCCCGGTGACCCGGCGCCCCCGGCCAGGTTGCAGGCTCGCGGGCGGCCTTGACTCCCTGGTGTGGCGCACAACTTGCGCTGGGGCCACGGCGGGCGGCGTGGAAGCTGCAGGGCCGCGCTGGGCTAGCGCCAGGAGAGCAGGCGCCAGGCAGGGCTCGCGTGGGCTTTCGGCCCCGTCCGCGAGCGTCCCCCCGCCCACCGAGGTCGAGCTCGAAGCAGGACGGGCCAGGCGCCTCGCCCGCACCCACTAGACCACCACCTCTCCCGCTCCTCCGCTGACTCCTGGATCTTTTCTCGGTGAATGGTGGTTTGGGGGGTGAAGGGGTGGGTGTCTAGGTGGGGGAGGGTCCTTAACTCCTTCAACTCTGGGGCGAAGTGTGGAGTCCTTACTTAGCCCTTTCTCTACTGTCCCTGTCCCAGGCACTCGAGGCTCCACGGCTCTACCCTGGCCAAAGGGGTGGGGTAAAGGTGACAGCCAGCTGTAGCTTGGAAAAGAAGGTGGGGGAGAGCCAAACGGAAGCGCCTGCTGCCTTCTCCTCCACCCGACCCAGTCCTCCCCGGCGGCCCCCTGCCCACACGTTTCTCTGCCCCCCTCCTTGCCCCTCCTCCACAACCAGATTTTGAAGTCCCTTTTATGGGAGAGAGGGAGGATGTCACGTACCCATTAGGATTCTCTTGATCCTTTTTTAAGGGAGTTTGGGCGGCAGCAGGGGGTGTGAATTTTATACAATGCATCCCTGTCTTCACTTTGAGAGCTTCTTTTTTTTCTCTTAATGGCCATCTGTCAGGCGGTGGGAGATAGAACAATGGGGGAGGGGACTGCTACTCTTTCTCCTGCTGCATTGGGACACCCAGGCTGACTCCTTAAGACTGCCTATGGGCAAGGACTGGAGCTCTCAGAGGTGCGTTGAGTCCCCTGATTCTCTTCAGGATGTCTTCGCTGTCCTCACCCGGAGGGATCTGCTCTGAATGCCCTATTTCCTCACCTTTGACAGCCAGCAAGAGTAAGCCTGGGTGTCCTCAGCTAACCTCAGAA
>NDGN011484068.1:0-16450 GCA_002564285.1 Tympanoctomys barrerae
AAAGGTTCATTTTTCTTGGAAATGTGCTATAATTTTAACTAAATTCAGAAATTTTAAATCTTTCAATACTTATTACCTGTCCCCATGTACTTTGAGAATTCTAGTTACATCAATATAAGGTTATTGATTTCAGCACAGAGAGAACTTTTAAATAATTTTTATTGTTATATTTAAGTTTGTAAATAATTTTTTTACAATGTACAATCTGTTATTAGTCATTCTATATTCATTTCAAAAATATTTGTCTAAGGGCTGGCCAAACAGCTCAGCGTATTAAAGCACCTGCAAGCAGGCACTTGGGCCAGCCTGCCATGCAGACCCCTCCCCTGGGGCACACTGAGAGGACAAATGAGACTGGAAGTGGTGGCATGTGCCTGTAATCCCAGCCCTTGGGAGACTGTAAACAGGCAGATTACTATGAGTCCAATCCAGTAGTGAGACCTTGAACACCCTGTAAACCCTTCCCTAAAATACAAAACAAAAAAAGAAATATTTTTCTAAAATTCACTCTGCATCTTATATGTCACATTTCAATATTTGTCTGTAATTTTTGATTTGCTGTATAATTATTGATTTTCAATAAAGTTAATGAGTACAAAAAATCAAAGAAAAAATAGAGATTTTAAATATTCTCATCACATAAATGACAAATATCTTCAGTGAGATATGCTAATTAGCCTGATTTGATCATTCTACAGTGTATTCATCTATAGAAGCATCATATACCCATAAAATTATTGATCATTAAAAAATAAAACAAACATCTAAGTCAATTACTTCTCATGTACTATTTCCCAGCTTACAACATTTTGTTGCAATGTTTCCTCTCCTGTTCCTTTTACCCTGTGTGTTTTACAATAATTTTTACTATCATTTTTTTGGAATTTGAAGGTAGTAAAATATGTATATGTTCAATCTTCTCTTTTTCTTCAGCATGTTACATATTTTCTAGTTTTATGGTTTGTGAATCTGAAATGTGAACAATAGACATAAAGGTCAATTTCAAGCATTAAAAAAAAGATTTATCTGAAGTAAAGTTGAAGAAGTAGGCAGGGTACTCATCAGATAAATTGCAGGTCACAGTGAATGGTGTTTGGTACCTGGGTCTTAGGTGATGCACCTTAGTTCTAATAAGGTGATTCATTTTAAAAAATAAATCTCTTTCAGATCAAGTATTTGGAGCCAATCTTGCTAATTTGTGTCAGAGAGAGAATGGCACGGTGCCAAAATTTGTGAGGTTATGCATTGAGCATGTTGAAGAACATGGTAAGAGAATGAGTTTAATTTTATTTTTTTACGTTAGCAAACCACCTCATTGTTTCACCATAAAAATACATAGGATTTTTATTGAGGCAACCAGAAGTTCTTATGACCCTAAGATGTTAAGAAAAGCATTTTGTTTGCAAAAACTTACGTCTTGTCAAGTCAAGACATCTATTGAATGTTTAATATGTGGTGATTAATTGAACATCTAGTAATCTTGGAAGCCATTTGGAGTTAACTATTGCTTAAAATGAATAAGATAGTGGTTATAACATTGAGTTTATTGAGAAATGAGGGCACAGTATAGGAGAGCTGATATTATAACAAGGAGAAAGTTTACTGTATTAAAAATAAGATGGCATTTTAAAATTTTTTATTTTTTAGATTTTTTTTTTTTTGGTACAGGATCTCACTATGCAGTTTAGACTCATAATCATCCTCCTGTTTTCAGTCTCCTCAGCATCTCTGATTACAGGTGTGCACCACCATGCCAGGACTCCATCACCAGCTCAGTGTGTCCCGTGGCAGGGCCAGTGCTGCACGTAGTACCGGGAATTGAACCCCAGTCCTTTCACTTGCCTACACAGGCACTTAGTCCACTGAGCTATCTCGATGGCCCTAAAATGGCATTTTAAAACTATAAATTAACTGCACTAAATAGATAAAATGCCCTTTTTTTGGTCATATTCTGAAAATAAATGAATTCTTATTTTGTTTAATTTTAACAATATTTATACTACATTTGTATGAGTTGACTATCATTAATTTATATCTATATAGTATTAGAAATATTTTATATAATTAAAATGTATAATTTGATTTATAGCTTTTAGCAGTTACAGGTCTCTTGTTTCATTGACTTTTCTTGTCAGAGTAGTATTAGTGACATACTAGGAGCCTTCATTTGAAGATAAATGAATAGCCCATTAGATAATGTGCTTCATTAAACATATGCAGCATTATCAGCACTTTAAAGAGAGTTTTTCAATGTGTACATTTTACTTTATAAAATGTTGTGCAAAAGAATGGGTAGGTTGATGTTATCTGCTGGCTTCCTCTCTTAACTGTCAGGTGTTTGTGAAAGTTTATCTTAAATTGTTTGTATTTTATGTTTAATGAATATAATGTTTTCTTTCAACTAAGCCACAGTCTACATAATAAACAAAGTAGAATTATTGCTATTTATTAGACAGAATTTGGAATGAATTGCCACTCTTTTCCTCCTGCCAGATGTGTATAAAAAGCTATTTAGAGGAAGAATTTGTCCTTTTGGTCTTAAGCTAATAGTAATGAATAAGAATTCTGAAACAGACATTTTCAGAAGAGGCAAATAAGTGCTTTAAACATAAACTATTACTATCTGTTAGGTTTGGATGTGGATGGAATCTACAGAGTGAGTGGCAACCTTGCAGTGATTCAGAAGCTCAGATTTGCAGTCAATCATGGTAAGATTATATTTTCTGTTATATTCAGAAGCATCACTCCTAATTTTAGTATTTGTTTAAAGTAAGTTTTGTAAGTGTCTTGTTCCTCCTGTTTTTCAGATGAAAAATTGGACTTGAATGACAGCAAATGGGAAGACATTCATGTCATCACTGGAGCACTCAAAATGTTTTTTCGGGAGTTACCAGAGCCTCTATTTACATTTAACCACTTTAATGATTTTGTCAATGCAATTAGTAAGTATGTAATTCCACTCTGTGTTCTAGATCCTGAAAATTCTTGTTTTTTTTCTTCATCCAAGACTTCAAAGGATGTTTTCACTATAGAAGTTTTAAATGCGACCACCAGATGTCACTGTGTATTACCAAATACCAGCTTTGAAACTGATGGCTTTCAGTTTCATAAGATTGCTGCAAAATACTAAGTTTCTTTCCCCCCCAGAACAAGAACCAAGACAGCGTGTTGCTGCTGTTAAGGAGCTAATCAGACAGTTGCCAAAACCGAATCAAGATACAATGCAGATCCTTTTTAGACACCTCAAAAGGTAAGAGAACTGCACAGCTAAGAGGTACATTATAGTGCAAGAGGAAGCTCCTATTGCAAGGACTGCTCACACCCAGGCCTTGATACCAGCTATGCCATTGCTCCCTGTATAATTCAGAAAGAGGTGCTCATTTCTATGTAGGTGAAATCATTTGGTGAGAAGATTACATTAGAGTACGTACATATGAAACATTTATATAACAGCGCATAGCAAGTATTCAAGCATTGTTGCTAAAGTTAATATGAAGATGAGGTTGGTTCTTAACATATATTAAGTTATCCTAAAATAAAGCCATTATAGCTTTGTATTACTGCATTATAGTCACCTTAATAGCTGGATTTGTTCATGATTCAGAGAGCATTAGATTACTAAAGTAAATGACCTCAGTTTTAAAAAATATATGTATAGAATTGAAAATTTTACTCTTGGTACCATAGTGGAATGTCATCTATTCATGGCGTGCGCACACACCCACCCAACGTAGGGGATGAATCATTGTTGGCTGAATTATAATACAGATATAAGTCTGTGTCCTAGTTTAAAATTAAGCTAAAGGCTTATGCATTCAAAAAGTATATTGTAGTATGTATTTATTTCAATTGTGTTTTTTCAAAAGAAAGCTTCACATGGCATTCAAATTGAATTTTGCTTTTTAAAATAGTTTATATGTCACCCTAGGAAAGTTAGCATTAGTTCTCTTTTCTAAATGCAGCCTATTAGGCTTATAATACAATTTGAGTTTCCCCTGTTAAGTTTTCTCTTTTAACAATTTTTTTTCTTTTCCTTAGAGTTATAGAAAATGGAGAAAAAAACCGAATGACCTATCAGAGTATAGCAATTGTTTTTGGTCCCACCCTATTAAAGCCAGAAAAAGAGACTGGTAACATAGCAGTTCATACTGTTTACCAAAATCAGATTGTAGAATTAATTCTTCTGGAATTAAGTTCCATCTTCGGACGATGATTCTTATGGAAGATAACCTATGGGATAGAAGCTGGATTCCATCACGTCTCAGATCTTTATATGCAGTATGTTTTATTTTTGGACCAAGCAGTAGCTCTTTTGATTTTGCACTTTTTGAGGGGTCAGAAGCAAAGGGGAGTGTGAAAATGCCTGTTAGGCCCTCATGTTTGCTGCTTTCTTGTGAGGTGATAAGACTGTAATTTTGGATTCATTTATCCTGAATGTTTGCATTTCATACTCTGAATTTCAGTACAAATCAAAACTTAGAATTCTAACCAGTCATATACACTGGATAATTTGGTAAGAAAAACTACGTTTCTCCCCTCAAACTGGATAATGTAGAATTTCTTCTCATGATCTATAAGTTCTTCACTTGGTGGAAAAATACCTGTTATCAGTTATTTTGAAAACACTCTGGGCATTTGAAACAAAATGAAGTCTATCTTTTTTGAACCTGTGTATTTCTTTTTCAGGGTTTCGCATGCAGTGGCAGCCTAAAGTGCTAGAATCCGTGGTAACCTAACTATGACCCTTGGCAAGGCTTGCTGTTGTTCACTATGGAGCACAGCACCCTGACCGGGTATAGTAGTTGCTTGTTTGGGCAACACATAATCCTGCTTAGAACACTGTGATGTACTGGACTTCTGGTTAGCATAACTCAGTTCAGAGCATTTTTGAGCTGTCTTGCTATGCTGAATTGTAGCTAACAATCCTAATTATATCTAGTGCCATATTGAGTTCTTGGTATGACCCTGTGGAAACAGAAATTATTTGATGTAAATATGGGCAAAGGACTTAATGTTCTTTAGCTTGTGTATATAGTTTGCTGTATAGTCTCAGAATACATACACTCTAACCCTGTTTCTAATAATGCTATTGGTAATCTTTCCATGAATATTAGGTTTCCTCCAGAAGTAGGCCATTCCTTAGGAAAACTAACTATGCGCACTTTTAGATTTTAATTACATTTACAGGCAGATTACTGTAATGCAAATGGTACTGGAAAAATACTGAATAAACTTGCTAAATGGTAAATGCACTACAAGAGGAGGAACCTTTTAGATTTATTTAATATGTACAGAATACATTAGAAAAAAATGATTAAGAGAATTCTAACTCTCCAGTCTGAATAGTAGAAACCATGTGTAAATCAGATGGATGTTGGGTGGAAAATGACAGTGCTACATTTGAGAGTTTCCTTTACATTACTAATGTATATTGATTTGTACAATAAAACAGGGTTTGGAAGATTTTGTTATAGGGAGCATGGTCTGTTGCAAATTTTTTTAAGTGTATTTTTCTAGATTAACTGCTGTATATGAAATGTCTAATCTAATAAAACTATAAGAGGTTGAGAGATTTTTCCCATTGGAAATGTGCATTTTGGTTTTAATTTTTTGTTGTTTTTTCATTTACTCTTGTACCTCATCTAAAAAATGTCAACTGAATCCATTATTTCCTATTGCATGTAATGCTTTCCTCATTTTATGCCTTTTCTCTTCCTCTCCCTGTTAGCACCTCTCTGTATCCAACACACATTTTATTTCTTTATTCATATGGAAAGTGAATGATTTGACCAATAATTTTTTGCTTAAATTATATTTTTAATTTACATATTGTCTTCCTTGGGAACTTTTTTCAGGGCTTGAGGTAGGGGAGGAATAACCTGTCTAAAAACTTCTCCCCTTAGTCATGTGGTGAAAAAATAACTGTATTTGCTGTTATAATCTTAAATGGACAACAAACCAAACTGCTTAACAGCCAAAGCAGATTGTTTTAGATGGAGAGAGAATGTCCCAAATCAGAATCTTAGTATTTGCCTAAAGATGTCATATTAACACAATATGCTTTAGGATTGGTTTAAATCCTGATTTTGTACCAGTGAAACAGTTAAGACTCAAACCTGTGATCTGTGATGTTCTCTTAGAGGTCATGAACATATCAAAGATGAAACAAAAATTTGTCTTATGTTTCTTGTTTCAAAGTATAAATGTGTGTATGTGAAGTCTTAAATGTTTTATTAGTGTACAGCTAATCATCTTACTATAATATGTGTACAATGAGATCAGTGTTTTGTGTTTTTATTCTTTGTGAATTAAAAATTCTCATTTGTTTTTGTAATAATCAGTAATACTTTCCTGTCTTGACAGCCTGACTTTTTAGTAGAAAATATATTTAAAAATAAAAATAAATTGCAATTGAATTTATTTACTAATAGACCTTTCACAACATTGTAATAAAGTTGGAAATTGAAAAGGTATATTCAAGTACACTATTCTAACTCTAATTAGAAAGATACTTAAATTTTATAGCAATAAATTTTGCTTTTATTTTACAAATAAGTTTTGAAATATGTGCAAAAATGAGTTATAGATAACGAGCAAATCTCTAAACACTTTGTGTATGAAAAGTACAAATGGAATAATTCAGCCAACTTTGGAATTAGGGGTAGATTAGTTATATGTGTGTTTGGAATATATATACATCCACATATACATGCATGTAAATAGTGTATGAATATGCCAGTTGCTTACATATAAATGAAAAACTCGATGATGATAATCATCATAATAACAACAGCAGATGCCCGGAACCCTTTTTACTGTTTTTATTTCAGCCCATACTTCTTAGCAAACCCATCATATCGAATATTAAGATAGTAGCAAGGAAGAGCAATTTCTCCATAGTTGTGCCAAGCAAGTTTTTGCAACTCAGGAGAAAAGCTTCTCTTTAAATATGCAGAGTAAACATGTAGCGCCTCATGACAGTAATTCCTTGGCCATCTCTGGACATTTTTAAAGAATATGCAGAATCTATATGTCATAGGTAAGGAAGAAAATAGTATTAGTCATATGATGTCAGGCCTTTACTGAGCTAATAAAAGTTGAATGTTCCAGTCTTGCATCTATATTGAGAATTGAAGAAGGTGAGGAAGTTAAGGTTGTGTGATTTTACTCTCCTAGGTAAACTGTCCATCACTGCTGATGATCCACATTTACAGGAAGCATCTCTCCAGCCTGTGACTAAAAATGGTGTTTAATGGCTGTGTGTTACAGTGTTGGAGTTGGGGCATAGTTTTTATTTTTTAGGCAGTACTCCAGTACATCTAATGTCCTCGGCAGTGCAACTGTAGTTTGAGATAAAAACAAGCAAATGGAGGCTCAAAACACAACCACCAACCTCACAATAATGGTATATTTGAAGCTGTTGGAACTCCACAAACTGTAAACTCAGGCTTAGAAGAGTAGGAATTAGCATTCTAGAGAAGAGGGGACACAGTGCCTAATGAGATGTGTGCAACTGCTAAGACAAGGGAGCGCTCCTGAAGAATCTCAATTAGTCTTCTCAACTGGAGTTTTGTTGGCCACTGGTGGCTATAACAGTCAGCCGGATTGAGCTTTTACAAACTAGCCTTATGCGAATATGGCACTTAAATGAACTCTTTCATTTTCTTCATCGCTTCATTTCTCCCACAGGGGGAGAAAAAGGAAAGAAAAAAGCCTTTCCTAGTACTCTGACAAAAAGAACACTTAGAAAACAAGATAACTTTTAACAAACCACTACAATATGTATTTAGAAAAGTCTGGTTTATTACTCTCTCTCATTGACACACCTCCTGCCCCTTTTACTTTCTCTCTCTTACTGTTTTTAGAAAAGCTACCTTGGTAAAGATGTTTAATTATTGATGCTAGTAAACAGATCTTTCAGGTCATTCTTATAGTTGTGGCTCATACAGCAAGAATTGAAAATGACAATATTGTCATGAAACTTATATTGTTGATTAAATCCATGGAAACATCAGGACAAACTGTACTATTACCAATGTTGGAGGTGGGGCATAGTTTTTATATTTAAGCAGTACTGCAGTACAACTAATGTAGTTCTGTTCAGTGCAGTTTTATTTGAAGATAAGAGAGGTACAAATCAGAACAATTAATGTGAAGTCCTGGTAGAATGACCAGATAGATTCTGCACAGCATTCAAGGCTACCTTCTTCTGGGCATTTTGAGAGTTTATATTTCGGGAAGAAAATAGGAATCTTATGTGCTCAAGTACAACTCAGTCTTTTTGATAAGGCAGAAAAAGACCCACGAAGCCCCTCACATTAGCAGATTTTAGTGGAGCAACTAAGGCACAAGTTGATGGTGAGTGCTTAGAGTCATAGTCTTAAGTCATTGACACAGTAAACCCCAATCTGAAAGACACTTAATGTTTTTATTCAGTACATTATTTTTATTTAAAGTTTCTGATCAATTTAAGTATAGTAATGCCCCTTTTTTCTATGGGATACATTCTGAATCCTCTGGTGGTGAAGTAATTTAAAGTATATAGAAGGATTTGTACATAGATTACATGTGTATAGGTTAGAAGTAACTACTATGACATTTTACATAAGTGACTTTTAACATCTGTGGGTTTTAGTCGTTACCAAGTGGTGGGTCAGGGGAGTTTATCTTGGAACCAATCTCCAAGGATATTGAGGAACTTTTTTTTTTTTTTTTAAAGTATGTCCTGCAGCATTGCCATGTAGTTATCGAGTTACAGTGTTTAGTTTACCTAATGCCTCCTGTACATCACTACATTTGACTTTGGGGCCGTTGTTAAATAAGAGTTACAAGTACTGTGATACAACAGAGAAAACCCAGATTGCTAAGTGACTTAACAGTAGGTAATATATATAATGTGAATACACTGCACAAAAGAATAATTGTCTTGTGTGGTAGCAAATGAGATGGTGCGAGATTTTAAACTGCTTTGAACATGCTCAATTTAAAACTTACACATTATTTTACTTTTGGAATTTTCTACTTAATATTTTTTGGCCATATGTTAGCTTTCCATCACCTTGGCAAAATACCTGAGTAGATAAATGTGTAAGAGGGAGACCTTTATTTTGGCTCATGGTTTCAGAACCCTCAGTCCATGGATACTTGGTTCTGTTGCTTTGGGGCTGGAGTAAGACAAAACATCATGGTGGGGAGCACATGAAAGAGCAGACCTGCTCACCTCATGGCAGCCAGAAAGCTAAAACCGGGAGGAAGTGGCCAGGGCTGTAATACCTTTAAAGGGCACGCTTTCCCTGACCTTCCTTCCTCTATCTTCTGTTCCTCATCTCCCTATGGAATACCACCGGCTAGAAACCAAGTTGTCAACAGGGGGTACTTGAGTGAGATCCATTCTGTAGCAGGTCAGAATACACTTGGCAGCAACTGAACTACCAGCTAAACCATGTGTGTGCATGTGTGTTTATAGCATATTCTAGCATGTTCAACAATATTGAAGAAATAACTTGTTTTCTTTTGTGGTCATCAATTTTCAAGCTAAGTTTTTATTTGTGATTTTTATAAAATATGTACATTACACCTTACAAATACAGAGATCAGGTAGTTACTGCTCATTAAATGTACTTTTTGTTGTGTAGAACATGAACCAGCATCCTTTTTCTCTGGCAAATAGTCTGACTTGAATTCTGGACCTGTTTTATCCACTGACATTCCTGAACAGGCCATGGTGTACATTCACCTCTATTTAACAGTGAGTATATGTTAGAACTTATGTTCTAGGACAGTACTGTTCAGATGCTATAGTCAGCAGCTATAGGTGGCAGTTAAATTTTTTTATTGTGGTTAAATATGACATAAAATGTACCATCTTAATGAATTCACTGGTGTTAACATTCCTAATCTCGTGAAACCATCACCAACATCCATCTGCATAAGTCTTCATCTTGAAAAACCAAATTCTGTATGCAATGAACAGTAACTCATTCTCTCAGCTCCTGGCAACTATGTTTTTCTGTTGCTATGCTTTTGACTACTTCATATAAGTAGAAATATACAATATTTATATTTCTGTATCCTCTTGTTTTAATTTAATATGTTCTTAAAAGCCATGCATATTATAGTGCATTACACAGTTTCTTTCATTTGGAAGACTAAATAATATCCTTTTGTGTGTACATATATATATATTTAAAAAAATTTTTTTTTTTTTTATGAATTCAGGGCCTACAGGGTCTCTAGGGTCTCACTAGATAGATTGGACTTGTAGTGATTCTCCTGTTTTCAGCCTCCCGAACGCTGGGATTGCAGGTGCATGCCACCATGCTCAGTCTCAATCATCGTCTCAGCACACCCCAGGGGCGGGGCCATCATGGCACATGGGGATTGAACCCCAGCAACTGCGTTCTGCCTAAGCAGGCACTTTAATCTCCTGAACTATCTGGCCAGCCTCTGTGTGTATATATATTGTGAACAATTCATCTCTGAGTGGACATAGGTTGCTTCCATATTTTGACCATGCCACTGTGTGGCTACTGTCATTGTGAGAAAGTTATAGACAAATCTCCCTTTGAAATTTGGTATTTAAAAGAATTTTTTTTTGTACCTTAAAAGCTGCTGTCAGCAGAGTAAAAGAGGCAACCCTTAAAATGAGAGGACACATTTGAAAATCATAACCTGATGAGTAATTGATATCTAGAATATATAGAGAAGTAAAACTTAACATAAAGGGCTGGGCCAGGGATATAGCTAAGCAGCACAGCGCATGCCTGGCAAGCACAAGGGTCTGAGTTTGATTCCAAGTACCCTCCCTCCTCCAAATACTCAACAAAAAAGATGATACAAAAATAGGAACAGGACTTGAATAGACGTTTGTTCAGAGAAGATAGGCAAATGGCCAGTGAGTACATAAGAAAATGGTTATTATTGCTAATTATTAGAGAAATGAAGATTAAAACTAAAAGCTACTGCTTCATATCCTTTAGGTTGACTGCATTAAATGTGGATGGGAATATGGAAAAATTAGAAGGTATTCCTTATGCCAGTTTACATTTTCTCACTGGTGTGAATGTAAGACGGTAAGATCACTATGGAAAACAGTCCAGTAGTTCTTCAAATTAAAAGTAGAATTCGTATCTAATGCAACAGTTCCACTCAAAAGAATTTAATTAAAATTAAAACATTAAAAATGTGCTTAGTCATAGTAACTACATTCTTATTGCTTGATAGTGACACAGAATGTAGTGGCCGCCATAACAGTACAGAGGTGAAACATTCCATCCTCACAGAAAATTTTGCTCAACAGTGCTGTCCTAGAAGAACCAAAGCTTTTATGCAGTGTTTGTGGTTCTTCATAATTGTCTTGTGGGCTGCATGTTTAAGGGGAGAAATACATTATTGTTGTAGTTCACACAGTATGCTTATTTGGGGCTAGAAGCGCAGTAAATATGGTTTAACTTCCAGTTAAATTTCATCAGAATGCTTGTAGTTGGGTGAAAACCAGTTTGAAACTGCCTTCAAAGAAGCCTCAGTTGACATTTTTCTCTGAGAAATTTTGAAATGCTGTACTGTGAGACAATATTTCAGAAGTTGTGCCATAATAGTGTCACATTGAAATTTTAGAAATTTTCACTTTGATGGAAAAGCTTCTTTAAAATCTTATTTTAGATACTTTGTCACTAAACACTGAAAGAAATTATTCAATTGCAACTTTCTCTTGGGCTCCAGGATACATAATACATACTTCTACCTTTAATAATGGTCTACAGGATCTAGTAAAGATCTTAAGAAACCTACTTAACAAAACTTAAAACTTAAGTTTTAAGTGGCAGCTGACTTCTCATCATGAATAAAGGTAAATTATTGGTAGTCTCAAAACAAGTTAGTGTGTCTGCACGATTTCATCAGCTGTTTGCTGAAGTGTGGGATGCGACTTAAGTAGAGACCTTAGAGGAGGTAGTAATTTTCTTTTTTTGGTTTCTGCTTTTTTTTTTTTTTTAATCAAAATGGCATTTGATTTATTTTGAAGATTCCAGGCCAAATTCTCTTAGAATTAGTACTCATATGCGTAATTGACACATACAATGCTCTTTAGGCTGCCTCAGATGTAGTTTTGACCCTGTTGGGAAGGCACTCTATTAATAAGCAGTTTAAATTTTCTATGTATGGAGTATAGTGTATTAATTACTATCCCCATGCATTGACACAATGCCACAGTTTAGATTTAAACAAATCATAGAGTGAAGAAGCTTTGTTCTCTAGTAAAATTGAATCCCTAAGCCCCTCCCTCTCATTAAATTCACTGAAACATGAAATGCTTCTGTTTTTCCTGTTCCCTTCCCATTCTTGTCCCCATCCCAGTAGTTGCTTTCTGACAGTTGGGTGTTTGCTCCCAGAGAATATCGTAGGGCTTGCTGAGACACTTATAAGTGTCCAGTTTTTTTTTTTTTTTTTTTTTNAGAGAGTGAATCAATGGCCTGTAGGGAAGCTAACAGTGTTGAGAAGGAAACTAGATCTTTTCTGTCATAATGGGGAATCCCATAGATCAGTTTCCTTGATCTATGGGGAACTCATTATGAGGTTCCTGAATTCAGTCTTTATGTTAAGAAACAGGATTTGATACCTGGTTACATGTTATGATTGCCCTTTCTAGTAATGTTCCTGTCTTCTGACTCATTAAAATGGTCAGACTGATTGCCATGAGTACTGTCGGAACAGTGACTGTGCATTTTTTACCCATCACATCACTCGAGCCAGTGGCTTGCTCATTTGGTATCAAGTTCCACAAGGCCACCACCATACAACACACATTGGTGTATTGGTATTTTAAATAATGAGAAACATTGATGAAATTGGGAAGAGTTTAACATAGTCTACCAGGAATTGCCTTGTTCATTGAATGAATTCACTGAGTTAATGTTTTAGTTGTTTAAATATCAAGCTTTGTCTTAATCTCTGGGGATAGAGTTGTGAGTAAAACAAATAGAATCTCTGCTGTTGCCTCACAGATCTTAGACTGGTATATCTGTAGCTCCAGTTTCTACTCAAAATTGTCCATCTCACTGTTCTTTAGTATTTCTTTTGAGTCAGATCCTGGTATTGTGGTTCTGCCAGACTACTGAGATTGGGGCAAAATGTATTGTAACTCAATTGGGCAGCATGTGTTAATGATGACATAATTCTCAAGTACTTGCTCAGGTGAAATAAGGCAAATGTGTTAAGAGATGTTGAAGGCTTTGATGAAGCATAGCTTGTGTAGGTGAGGCCTGGTTCTAAACAGTAGGTGGATCAACCTGGTACAAAACAGAACACCTGTGGAATGCATTCTAAACCTGTGTGTCAGGAAGAGCATGGAATTAACAGCAGTAGCAGCCACATAACCCACATTGCTCTTCCGTATTAAAACTAAGATGTATGGAAAATATTTTAGGGAAAGGAGGATGACAGCATAATTTTTGAAATTTTCACATTCAAACAACAACATAATGACTTTAAAAACAAGGTTGGCAGAATATCCTCAAAAATCCCCAGAATAATAGGGGCCGGGGAGTTATCTCAGTAGAATAAGTGCTTGCCTGGCAAATGCAAGGGCCTGAGTTCAATCCCCGGTTCTGCAAAAAACAAACAAAAAACAAAACAAAACAAAACAATCCCCAGAATATGAGCAGCAGAGAAGCAAACACTGACAGCTCCAAACTCTGATGACATTTGTTTCTACCAGTGAGGGGAAGCCTGATGACAGGACAACCTCAGTATCACTATCACCTTAGCCCAAGGACTGGTTTGTTATGGTAGTTCCAGGATGGAGGCAGTGAGTGACTCAGGTCTAGATCAAAATGGAAAGGGAAGTCGAGCCAGTAAATGTTAGGACGCATGCTCTGTATTACTTATCATAGTGCAGAAATAGCACAAGAATGAACACTGTGTTGCTAACAGCTTTCCATGATGCTGACTCCATAGGTTTAGGACGGTTAATTTTGCATGAGAGAAGCAAAATAACAGTATTGAAATCATATAAAAATATATATATATTATATATATATAAGAAAACTATTTCAATGGAGAATAAGATGTCAGAAACACCCACAAAAGATAACAATGTACAATGTATTACTTATTGAAACTGTCCTATTGTGGGAAAAAAAAACACCCACAAAACTGCAATGTCCTGTTGTGAAATGACAAAACATGCAATAACAACTTAAGTCAGAAATTAGAAGTAAAGTTTATGACTCAGGAAAAAATGACACATAAAAATATTTCAGAATTGGGGCCGGGGAGATAGCTCAGGAGAATAAGTGCTTGCCTGGCAAGCACAAGGGTCTGAGTTTAAGCCCTAGTTCTGAAAAAAAAAAATAAATTCAGAATTATAGACTAAAACAGATAAATATACTTAAAAAAATAGGTGTGGGGCAACAATATGCAGTGTAATGACCATTGCTGAATTCCTATCATTTTGTTGAGTGAAATTCTTCATTGTTTCTAATTTTTTAAAAACTTTTATTCTCTTAAAAAATAGAAACAAATAGGCACAGAAAGGGAATATTTTTTTAGAATGAAAAATGCAAAACAGTTTTGAAGAGGAAGGCTTTTTTTTTTTTTTCCTTTGTATTTGGTATAGGGTCTCACTCATTACGCAGCTCAGACTCATAGTGATCCTTCTGTTTTCACCCTCCCCAGTGCTGGGATTACAGGCATGTGCCACCCTGCCTGGTCTCAGTGGCCAGCTCAGTGTGCCTGGGAGCAGGACCAGTGGGCTGGGGATTGAACCCCTGCCCCTGTACTTGCCTAAGCAGGCACTGACCTATCTCACTGACCCATGCAAAGAATTTTATTTTTATGGTTTTATCTTGAAAAGTAAAAACAAAAGCAAGAAAAATAACACAAGCAGGGTAACATACAAAAATACATGTTACAGATTTTCAAAGCAAGAATAGCTGATTAACAGTGATTGATACATTATCTTTTTATATCTGTTGCTCAGAGTAACAGATACAGTTATGCAAGATTGGACACTGCATGCTTTCAAGAAATCTTAAATTTTCTTGTCTCTTTTATTACCTTTTTCTAAAAAATTTAGAGTATAGTAATAATATGGCATTAGAAACAGAACACATTTAGAAGAGCAAGTTGACAGATATTTAAAGCATGGTTTTTGTATTATACATTGCTGTCCTCAATGTAGTTGCTTAGTTCTCAGATATTAGCATACAGAGTTAGTCAAGGTTGGGATTCTACACATTAACTGCTATTTTCAAAAAACTGATGGAAATTCTTAGTACAATCACCTCACCCTTTTACTTCTCTTATTGAGAAGTTTCTGCACATCAAAAGAAATTGCCAACAGAGTGAAAAGACAACCCACAAATTTGGAAAAAATCATAACCAATAAATCACTTAGACAAAAGTCTTCTATCTAGAATATATAAAGAACTAAAAAAAATTAGGCCCCCCCAATTTAAAGACCCAATCAGAAAATGGGCATCTGAGATGAACACACACTTCTCAGAGGAAGAAATACAGGAGGCAAATAAATACCTGAAAAAATGCTCCACATCACTAGCCATTCGAGAAATGCAAATTAAAACATTAAGATGCCATCTCACCCCAGAAAGAATGGCTGTTGTAAAGAAGTCAACTAACAACAAACGCTGGAGAAGCTGCAGGGAAAAAGAAACCCTTCTGCACTGCTGGTTGGAATGTAGACTGGTAACAACCACTATGGAAATCAGTGTGGAGATTACTCAAAAAATTAGGACTAAAAATCCCATTCAATCTAGCTATTCCCTTTCTGGGAATTTTCCCAAAAACTGAAAACATCATATTGTGATATATGTGCACCCATGTTTATGGCAGCACAGTTTGTCATAGCCAAATATTGGAAACAACCAAAATGCCCATCCCCTGAGGAATAGATGAAAAAGTGTGGTATTTTTATACAGTGGAATATTAGCTATAAAGAAAAACTCGATGCCTTCATATTTAAGTGGATGCAACTTGACGCTATCCTCATAAGTGAAATAAACCACACCCACATGTATAAATACTGTATTGTCTCCCTAGTGTAAGAACCCAAAGGAAATAAAACCAGAAAGCTATATACAGTTAAACAGAAAAAAAAAATGGAAATTAAGGATTAAACAGTGAAGAAATGGGAAGGAAAAGCCAGAGAAAAAGGTAGGGGAGGGGGAACATGCAAGTATATATATAAGCATGCAAAGGATTTTTAAAAGACAAGTGACTGAAAACAAATCAATGTAAGACCAAGGTTTAAAAGAAATTAAAAAATATTTATGTTTTCCTGAAATTAAAAAGTTGTATATTGAGAGAATAACAAAAGAACCAACACTGGGATATTCTAGTAAAATTACTTTGCTGTCAAGAAATGGAAGCATGGGCCGGGGAGATGGCTCAGTGGAATAAGCACTTCCCTGGTAAGTGCAAGGGCCTGAGTTCA
>NDGN011484084.1:0-13889 GCA_002564285.1 Tympanoctomys barrerae
CCTGCCAGCATCTTAGCCATGAAGCTGCCAATGGTTTAATCTACTTATGCGAATAACGCTACCATTTCCAATCGTCTCCTCGAATCCCCACATGTAAAAATATGAGACTCTGGAACTTTTCAAATCTATAATGTAATATCTTGTAAAAAGGCAATGTACAGAGTATAAGAAGAAAGCTGTAATACTCTGGTTTAGGAATTCAAGTCTAGAATATATAATTGTCTTTTACAAATTGATAAGAAAAAAAAAAAACCAGAACAAATGCAGGATACTTGAACAAACCCATTCCTGAAAATGCAACCAAATGACTAAAATAGCATTCGAAGACATGTAAGATTATTAGGCCTCAAAGGGATGCCAGTTCAATCAGTGGGCTACTAGTATATATTCACAAGACTGACACCCACCACTGTTGTTCCTCATGATATTCAAGGTTGTAGGGCAGAGGAAACTCACATGTTGACTTGGGATTGCAAATTGGCACCATGTATTACTTTTAAAGGATGTATGTGGCATTAATAGAGAAAAATTATAATCTCCTCCTGTGTTCACTGAGAGTGGAATAGAAACATTGTGATGCATTGGTATAATGAAATACTTTATAACTATGTATTTGAAGAAATTATTTCTACTTGTACAAATAAAGACAAATGTCACAGGCATAATGGATAGTGAAAGAAGTCTGATAAAAAATTGTACAAACTGTATTATTTCATTCATGTAAAGTTCAAATCCAAGCACGATGAATGGCTTAAGGGTCAGGGCACTGCTAACTGTTGGAGGGAGAGTAATATCTCAGAGAATAACATAGAAGATCCCGCCCAGATATATTTATTCTGTTTATTCATTAAGCAGTTACACTTAAGGTGTATATGATTTTCTTTCTTGCTTGTTTGTTTTCTTTTGTTCTTTCCTTTTTTAAAATTTAGGACAGGGTATACAGGGTATACAGGGTTTCATTGCATAGGTTAGACTTGTAGTGATCCTCCTGTTTACAGCCTCCCAAGTGCTAGGATTACAGGCATGTGCCACAAAGCCGAGTCTCAATCACCATCTCAGCATGCCCCAGGGATCAAACTCCTGGCCACTCTGTCTGCCTAAGCAGGTGCTTTGATTTTCTTTGTGAATATTTTATTTGAATATAAAGATTAAAGGTTTGGATATGACCCCAAAAATACAATAGTGCAGTAAATAAGGTGGACTTTGGGATTGGACATTGTGTGTTTGGATCCTAATTTTACTGCTAATGAGATTTATGACCTGGAACATATTACTTAATTTATCAAACATTTGGCTTGTAAACTTGTTCCTTAAAGAAACAGATTGTATCCATTAATAGAACTCACCTTTCTCTTTGGCTAGCAATTGTTTCTGATCAGCACTGCTTACAGAGTAAAGCCAGCATGTTCTAAGAATGGCATAAAGCCACTAAGCATGGCTTTGCGTTACTATATGCTCACTTGGGAAAAAGCCAACTCAGAAAAGTAGAAGGTGCTTCTTATACATTACTCATAACTACTTTGTTCTGCAAGGCTTTCTCTGTCCTGTTAGGTTTTAATGGACCAAAACATGGCAAAAATAAACAAGACTAAATTTCCTGTGCAAAAGCCTCAGTCAAAAATTCATTTATCTCACCTATGCCAAAAACAAGTATCTTCAGTCTTCTCCGTCTTGCCTTTTAGGTGACTCAGAACACCTGGCTGCCAATTGCTGGCTGATGATAATTAGCTTTCAATTATCACCAGTTACTTTTTCACTTGTTCAATTTGCAAATCCTAAATTTTTTGGCGTATCCCATCAACAAGTTCTGATGTATTCTGTCTTTGGTACACCTGGCAATGTGAAGAGGGAGCGGTTCTTCAGATAGGGAATTCCCCTCATCTGCCTTGCTGTCCATTTCTATCCATCTGCTGTTAGGAACTCGCTCCACAAGGACACATTTGGAGAAACCCAGGTTGCTGGTTGGCCTCATTAGTTTCCAGGCTGTTGCACTTTCCTGGAAGGATGTCTGTGATTTCTCTCACTTTGTTTATAGCCAGTCAAGCAATCTTTACTTCTGTAAGTTGACTTTCTTAAAAGATAGCTAAACAATAGGGAGAGATTATAGTAGACTGTTGGGCTGTAACTTCTTCTCCAGGCCTTCTACGAGACCAACAAAGATCTCTAATATATTTTAACTTGATGAACAGCGTCTTACAACACAAGCGTCATATGATGTTGGTGTGTCACATACATCCAAAGAAATGGTCCATCTCTGCCCCATCCCTGCCCCTGCTCCTGTCCTGAGTCTGCCTCTGTCTGTCTCCCCTTGCGAGGTGTTCATCTCCCAAGAGCACAAGGTTATGGAGGAGATATCATCTTCAAAGGAGACAAAAAGGGCAAGTAATCCCCCACTTTAAGTGAGATTAAGGAGATGAGTATAATGTGGGAAATGATGCAAATTATGGAGAAAGACCATCTGAATAAGGCTGCAGCAGTGTGAGCAATTCAACTGTTTTACCACAGTACAGGTCGCGTTTCCATGAGATCCTCAAAAGAAGGCCGAAGCCAATGTCAATGGACAGGTTACTTGTTAACATGCTTGAAAAGAAAAGGATTCCACTGAGCCAACAGAGAGCAGCAGTCCCATTAGTGACTGGAAAGGCATCCATACAGTGCCTCTCTGTCTCTGTCTCTATCTGTGTCTCTGTGTCTCTGTCTCTGTCTCTCTCTGTCTCTGTTGGTCAGTCATCTCTCTCTCTCTCTCTGTCTCTCTCTCTCTCTCTCTCCTCCATTACACCAGGTAAATGCAGGTTAATTTGTATTTTTTTTACATTTTTATCATTTTATTTTACATTATTGTATTAATTTTTATATGAATATTTTGGGGTTGTGGAACAAATCATCTTGAATTTCCATTATTTTTATGGGAAAATTTGCTTTGATGTACAAGTCCTTTAGACTACCAGCATGTTTCTTAAGGGAATTACGCCTGTAAAGCAAAGTTTTACCATATAATGTGTGGGTGAATTTTTAACAACCAGATTTTGTAAAATAAAATTAAATAGTACACTAAGATCCAGTAAATCAAGAAATGATATAAAACTTAAAGTTATTAATGTGGTAAGATTTTGAGGGGAAATAGGAACATATCCTAGAAAATTTGTTGATGATGTTATTAAAAGACATTCATTCCGAACAATTGAATGGAATAAGCTCATAATAAATAGGTAAACTTGGAATAACACTAAATCACAGTGGAATTCTGAATACTATAGGGGCTGGGGAGATAGATAGCTCAATAGAATAAGCGCTTGCCTGGCAAGTACAAGGGCCTGAGTTCAATCCCCAGTTCCACAAAAAAGAAAGACAATAATGTGCAAAAGGCAGTATCACAAGTGAACATATCACACTGAAGCACATGTTAGACCATGAATATAGGTTTTGTTTTTTGTTTTTATTTTTGTTTTTTTGTGGTACCAGAGATTGAACTCAGTACCTTGCATTTGCCAAGCAAGCCCATATTCTACTGAGATATCTCCCTGGCCAGGTTTAACACATACATTTGTAATGACATCTGAAATCATAGATGAAATTCATCAACTCACATCATATATTTGCTACTTAAAATTATTGTCTTAATTCTAAGATTAAAAAAAATGCTATTCCAAGGGAATTTTTAAAAGGGAAAGAACTTACAACTCTATAATATTACATATCATTTCATCTCTATTAACAGCTGTTCTGTATTGCTGAAACCATAGTTTAAAATAATTATTTTGTAATTAATTTCATAATGTGTTTAATTTTTCTCTTGCCACAGTTTTCACTACTGTAACAATAAAAATTTTACTCACCCAAATTAGGTATTATATTTATTAAATCATTCACACTTTTTGTGACATTTGTGCTGCATCTTTTTCTTAAATAATGATGCAGTGGACAGGGTCTACAGGGTCTACAGGGTCTACAGGGTCTACAGAGTCTCACTATACAGATCAGACTCATAGTGATCCTCCTGTTTTCAGCCTCTCAAGTGCTGGGATTACAAGCATGTACCACCATGCCCAGTCTTCTCAAGTTTCCTTTTTTGAGCTACTTTTTATATTCTATTTAAAAATTTAAAGAAAATTATAAAAGAATTTGTAAATAAAGAAAAGAGCTCAGAGCAGTAGACACATACCAGAATGGAAAGGACAGCGCATTCAAGCTTAGAAGAGTTACCAAAGGCCTCACGATGTAATAAAAGGAAAGTACCAAACTATAGGCCAATAGGAAAATTACAGATTTATGACCTCACTATTGAGACTGAAAATTCATCCTGTTGTACACAGCTGAAGTGTTTCATATAAACACTAAGAAATGATGTCAAAAACAAAGAGATGATGGAAACTTCAGGTGCAGTGCATAAAATCCCAAAATGTCCTAAATTCCAAGAGCCATGCTTGAAGTAACTTGTCAGCACAAACAAGTGTCTGTTGAAATTCTTTCTGAAATATGAAATTAGATAGTTATGATTTCACTTCTATGTTCTGGATCTAAGGAAAAAAACAGAACAGCATCAGCAGCAAAACAGGTTTTATGAACATCTCCCTCTAATGGTAAATATGTGACTTTTTAACCTTATCTCGACTAGAATTTAACCCTCAAGTCTATAAAGACTATTAAATATCATCCATCTCTAAAACAGCAGGTCACTTTGCACAGCTATGTACACTAAATAACAGTTGGCAGCCATACAGATCTTTCTCCCTGAAACTAGCTCTCTGATTTAAAGAAAAAAAAAGAAAATATTAATTATTAAAAACTTTAGTTTTCATTACTTAGGGATAATAGTTAAGTTGAAGCTTATAGATGGTAACAGGCCAATACAAACAATGAATGCTTGGCCATTTTCAGAGAAATACAGTTGTCAGACGACCTAATGTGGTGGCGAGCACATGTCAAACAAATGTCGCTGTTAATACTGAGGCTGAATGGATGGAAGGAATTCAGTGTACACTTTTGTAGCTAAGCATTTTTGGAATCTTATAATAGCATTTTTGAAACCTCTGTAGAGTTCCTCAATTAAGACTTGGCTTATTTTAATTTAGCTGCCTGAAATTGTTCCAGTGACTCTAAGGTGACTCTGACTTCATTATCCTTCAGAGTTATGTAGTTAAATCAGCATAAAATACAGAAAAAAGTTTATAGTGATTAATACAATCTGGAAAGTAGTTTTGATTTTTGGGCATAACCTCAGAAAATCTGTTTGTCCTTAATTTTGTTGCTTAGCTCCCACTCTTATTCTTCCTCTAATTTTAGGCTATTAATTGTCATCACAGATTTTTAGTTTCCTGATTTTTTTATGCACTTGTCGGCCACTAAACGTTTTACTACAGATACTCAGAAATGCAGCGAACAAGAATGTGATTCTGGACCTTTCCAATCTATGATGCAGCCCGGGGGGGCTGCTGTCTCTGCACGGCCCTTTCCTGCTTGCTCTGATAGAGCACGTGCGTTTGTGTTTCTAGCCACAGTTGTTCACTGAGTCTACGAATTTTATTTGTATGATTTGGTCCAAGTGATCTCGAAATTGTAGTCTAGAGTCCCCGCTGAAGATTTCTGAGGAAACTGACAAGTGAGTAGATGTTTAGTTGGTGTCAAAAGGTGAAGAGAAGCGAGAGCTTCTTGCTCTGCTATATTGCTAATATCAAAAGTAAAGCTTTGACAAAATGCCTGTTTATGACAACAAATCTCAAAGTTAGAAGAGAAGGAAATGTTCTTGGCCTGATAAATAGCATTTAGGAAAAGACTTGTACTTCACAGCAAACAAAACAAAACAAAGCGGAATGTTTCCTCTTTCTCCTCTAAATTTGGAAAAAAGACAAAAATGTCAAGCATAGCATATAATACTTAGATCATTATATTCAAGCAATAAAGTCAAAGGCAGGGAAAAGCATCAAACACATTGAATAAATGCCTTCATTTGTCTTCATTAAGAAGTACAATACATGGTTGGTTGCTGTTGAAGTCAATCTACACAGGTAGCACGGCTCTCCTTCCTGATATTTGGTTTAGACGTTGGGAAAGACGACCCTGAGCAAGAGCCTGGGGATTCACAGACACAGTACTCACGAGCAAGCACTCTTTGGGCCAGCTGAGTAGTTTTTTGGGATGGCATAAAAGTTGAGCAAGGACAGTATTGTGTATCGGATTGGGGTTTTCCTCTGGTTTCTAAACAAGGCTAGTGTGAGGTTCTTGTGTGCTTGGCGACCCCAGAGGAGGGGCCTTGGGCTTTCTAATCAGTTTGCTCAGAAGCTGGGCAGGAAGAGAGAGGAGAAGGAGTGATTGAGGTTTAAGAGCTGTCAGGAGGCAAACATCAAAAAGTAATCAGAAGTTTTAAAATTTATTTATTTACGTGTTTGTTTGTTACATTGTTTGTTACGGGGTCTTGTTCCGCAGCTCAGTCTGGTAGTGATCCTCCTGGCTCAGCCTCCCCAGCACCGGCATTTTGGTGGCCAGCTCTGCGCAGGGCTGGTGTGGCATGTGGTACCGCCATCCAAATTGGCTCCTTGCATTTGTCAGACAGGCGCTAGGCCGCCGAGCTATCTCCTTGGCCCTGTCAGAATTTTTATGACAAGTATTTACACAGAAAATCCTAAGGAATTTTCCTAGGACTAACCAAAATCATCAAACAGATAGGCGAAAAAGGTTCCTGTTTCTATATGCTGACAATAAGAAACAAGAAATCTAGTTTTAAAGTATTTATTTATAATAAGTCCCTCCAAGCATGAAGCACTTAGTGATTGTGCTAACAATATCGGTACAAATCCAGCACATTTAAGGATATATATAACTATTGAAAGAAATTTTAAAAGTCCTCTCTTCCATGGAGGAGAAGCCCTTGGTGCCCAATCGCCTTCTAAAGGTGACACCTCCTGTGTCACATTGGTGACACCTGAAATTGAACAGGACACATGCAAATCACATTTTACATGGGCGAAGTCAAGGGTCTACAACATCCAAAATGCTTTTGACAGAGAACAAATTTGGAGGACTGACACTTTCTGATTTTAAGATTTAGCTTAAAGCCATAATAAACAAGTACTTTGCTATGTTATTAAATATGCAGTTTAGTGAACTAGAATTATAAATCCAGTAATAGGCTAACATGTATATAATTAGTTGCTTTTTGAGATATACATCCACATGTTTCAGTTGGTAAAAATCATTTTTTCCAAACATGCTGATTTCAGTGTGAAAAGGAAAAGAAATTTAATTATACATCTATATTTAAAATAGATCATAGAACTCAGTAAAAATCTATCATCATAAATATTATGAAAGAATATGTAGGTGGAAATGTTTCAGGCATAGATTTCTTAGGACACAAGCACAAATCTTTTCTTTTTTAAAAGTGTATTTAGTACAGGGTCTCACTACACAGATCAGACTCACAGTGATCCTACTATTTTCAGCCTCCCAAGCACTAGCATTACAAGTGTGCCCCCTCATGCCCAGTGTTTCAGTGTACCCGGCAGTGGGGTCAGCATGGCATGGGGATCAAACTCCTGTCCCCTAGTGCTTGCCTAAACAGGCACTTTAGTTTGCTGAGCTATCTGACAGGCTTAACCAGGCTTAGAGGAAGAAATTGTTAATTGTATTTCATCAAAATTAAAAGCAGAGATTTTTATAATATAGTTTATTTGATAAAGAACTTCTCTTAAAACTATGTAATGGCCTTCCTAATAATATGTGTCAGAAACTACCAAATTAAACATGGAAAAATTATTTGAATAAACAACTTACCAGCGACAGTATAGGAAGATCAATGGCACATTAAAGATGTTCACCATCTTGCCTCATGTACAAATTAAAACTGCTATCTGATCCCACTATACATGCACATGAGGATGGCGAAATCTAAAAACTAGCAGCACCAAATGGAAACTCTTGTATGTTGCTGAAACCAGTTTATCATTTTAAACTGTGTTAAACATGTACTTCTTACAACATTGAGTATCACATGCTAGATGCCTAATTTCTAATTATTCACATAAGAGTATCAAAACATATGTACCACTTTAATCTTGGCAGTCTTTAAGTAGTCAAGAGCTTGAAACAATCAGTTTCTTTTCTTTCTTTTTTTGTTTTCTTGGTCTTTTTGAGGCAGGGTTTCATTATACAAGTTGGCCTTGAACTCACAGCAATCCTCCCTGTCTCAACTTTCCAAGTGCTGGGCTTACAGGCATGAACCACCAAACCTAGCCCCATGAGCTATTTATTTATTTTTTTAACATCTACATGGCTGTACAAATTTGGCTCTACTTGTAAAATAGAATACTCTAAAACATTTTCTTAAAAAGAAGGCTACTAACATACACGACATTGATATGTAAAGAATTATTATTCTGTCTCAAAGAAGCCATATGTGCAGTTTCTATTGCATAATATTATTTCTATGGAAAACTTGACAAAGCAAATGTCATTCATACTGACTGGAAACAGGTCAGGTTGCCAAGACCTTGGGAATCAGACACAGATCATGACTGGAAAGAGGCACAGAGGAAAATCTGTGGAGCTTTGAAAATGTTCTGTGAATTATTTGTGGATGTAGCATAGCATACTCTTATCAAAACTTATAATCTATGCAATCTGTTGTATATAGAATTTAAGAAAGTAAGGCACAGTTAAATATGAATGTGTTATGCTTTGTATGTAATAGGTACATATGTGCATATTTTGATAACTATGACTTTCATTGTTATGCAAAATAAAAGAAAGCAAAATTTATATAACCATATTTTAATGTCTTCTCTGTATTATTTTTTATTTTTTATTTTATGAAGTGAACTTATGGTGATATTATGAACAAAAATATACTAAAGTAGAGGGGAAGAATATGAATTTTAGGATTGATATATGAACTTTAGATGTCTGTTAGGCACATTTGTCAACATAGATCCAAGTTTCTGCCTCTGGACTTACACTGTCACTTTTATTCTAGAAGTCAAACTTTGTTCTCTTAGGTCTAAAGAATGTTGTTAGGATACTATGAATTTTTATAATGTCTAAATTAGTACATGAATTTTCAACTGAAGTATAAATAACATTTGATTTGGTTTTAAAAAATGATGTTTAGAACAATCTTTTTTTTTAATATATCCTAAACTTAGTATCTAGTCTTCCCAGAAAATCATATATAAAGCATACTTTAGTTCATTTCACACTGCGTTAATTGTGTAACATACTGTAACCATTACCTTTGCCAAATACAATTACTCTTCTAATGAAAAGCAATGAATTTAACAAGAAATTATTAGATCTGTTTGATTTAAGCATGAACAAATGGTTGATGGGAAATAGCTCCTAATGAATATTTAATTCACTTTACCACTCCCTCCTTCAATTTTATAATTGAATTACATGCTTCAATTTAGTTGAATAAAAATAACTTTACCCATCTAGTGTATAAAATACTGTAATGTGCAACATTAGTTGTAAGAAATCTTCAGAATAGAGGAGATATTGCCTCCCAGATTGCTTAGGATATTTGCTTTTTATTTATCCACTGTGTGAAGGCAACATTTTTTAAAAAATATTTTTCTTCTTACTTTTCTGCCAAATGCTTCCCAGATACCTTCAAATACATTCATGTATTCTCTTTGCTCTTCATCCTTTCTATATAAGACACTTTATCTGGCATTCCAATCTGTTGCTTCCATTATTCTTTTAATTTTTAATGGGAGGATTTCCTAAAATGACTACATTGTGCCTGACACATTTCAGTGGCTTCCTGTGCTCTGTAGGAGGAGGCATACACATCTCAGGATAATGTAGGTTGGGTTGGGAATGTGTTTTCTCCATTTCGTGGTATTACATTCTTCATACAAAAAGTGAATTATAAGCATAACTTTCATTCTAAGATTGCAGTAAAATTATCTATGACCTTAAATTCTTTCCCTATCTCAAACTTTTACTTTTATAATTCTACCATTTAATAATTCTACAGAGTCTTTCGAGAGCCTTCAATGAATGTGTAAGGAGAAATTAAGTAGATATGGTCAATATTCTACTGAGACCTCCCTGTTCTTAACTCTAAGAGATATCAGAAATAGACTTTATTTATCTTTTTTTTTTTTTTTTTTTTTGTATTTTAGGGAAGGGTCTACAGGGCATTCTGGGTCTCACTATTTGATCAGACTTGGAGTAATCTGCCTGCTTACAGCCTCTCAAATGCTGGGATTACAGGTGTGCGCCACCACATCCAGTCTCAATCGCCATCTCAGTGCACCCTGGGGGCAGGGCTGGCATAGCAGGCCGGGGGATCAAACCCTCAGCCCTTGCACCTGCTTGATAGAGAGACTTTAAAAACACTGGGAGCCCAGCCCTTAGCCAGCTATAGATTGAAGCTGACACATAATTTATGTACCTCTTTTTGTTTCTCATTTTGCTCAATACAAATCATTACTTAGACTAAGATGATATCACTCTTCAGATAATTTGCTGAATCCTCTATTGGTTCTCTTTTGTTCCTCCTCCAGGTTCTCTCTTTTGTTGGAAACCTTTACAAATCAAGCAAAACAAAAACACAAACAAACCCCTACTGTAATACACTTGTTCTTCAATGTCTACTTCTGGGAAAACATATTAAAAATAAGCATATTGCAGGTCACAAATATAACTCAGTGGCATAAGCATCTGCCCGGCAGGTCTTGAGTTCAATCCTCAGTACGAAAAACAAAACAAAAACAAATGTAATGCAACTTTTGCATTAAACTGTTTTGGTGTTGTCATTTAGCTTTATTAGTCACAATATATTTGAGGTTGAAATGCAATTCATGGTAGACCCTGTGGAAGCATATGTGTTTATGCACAATCTACATATAGCATTGAAAATTTAAGTATGACAATCATTTTCGTATTCAAAGAAAAGTAATTTGAAAGATAAAGGAAGCAAGAAACTAAAGATGGTGCTAGGAAACTTAGCTGTAATGTACTGTTCTCTGTTAATATTGGAACAAAGTCAGTATTAGTACCGAAATACCACTTAAGTCTATTGTTTTCCTTATAATTTTCTGATATAATTTTAAGCCTGAGCTAAATTTTTGGTGTGGTTTTGTTATTAATTTTTTGCCATTTATTTTATAATAATATAATAAATCAAAAGACAAAAGAAAATAAAAATATGACAGTTGTTTTTTCTCTCTAAAATTTACCACTGTTAAAAACATGACATATCTTCCACAATACAACAACCCACATATGGTAACACTTTTTGTATAATGCTGTGACCTCTTCCCTTGGAACATATTCTGAAAACTTTCTGTACTACTATCCCACCTGCAAACTGATTTTTGATGACCATAGGTTACTCTGTATAGTTTTAATTTTGTTTGGTTTGCTATCATAAGTGGAATGTTTATAAATATTGAAAGTTAAATTGTGCAAGCTGATATTGGTAATCAGAGCCACCCACCATATCTTGATGTCCTAAATACTGGGGAACATTCCTGGGCAAATGCTGCCAAGTGGCAATAGAACCTCAAGTATTCAATGTCTTTTTTTCTTCTTTTTTGTATATTTAGGGAAGGGTCTACAGAGTGTTCAGGGTCTCACTACTAGCAGACTCATAGTGATCCGCCTGTTTACAGCCTCCCAAGAGCTGGGATAACAAGAGCGTGCCGCCATGCCCAGTCTCGGTTGCAGTCTCAACGCTCCCCTGGGGCATGGCCGGCATGGCAGGCCCGGAGATGGGATGCCTGGACCCTGAGCCCGCTTGCACAGGCAACTTAATCTGGTGAGCTGTTTGGCCTGCCCTAAAAGTTCAGAAATTTTTATTTTTTGGCCTGGTTTAGGCTGCCTTAATGGGTGGTGTGGTCTGGTTTGTGGAGCTGGGGATCCGACCGCTTTCCCGAAAGCCTGACTGGGTTTGCCTAGGCAGGCGTTTAATCAACTGAGCTAACTGTCGAGGCCCTCAATGTCTTCGACCTGATTTTAATGTTTGAACTCAAATATTCTTTTTGTAGAGATACCATAGAAGACTCTTTTCCTAAGCTTTCCTGGAAATGTTCAGCATTAGTCAATCATCTTATCATTTCCTTCCCCTATGATGGTATATGACTACATGACATATTAGTCATTTTTAGCTTTTAATAATCTATGTCCCTAAGAGACTTTAAGAGTTATACAGGTAAGTGCAAAGTTTAACATGTACTAAATGTTTAATATTCACGAAAGAAGTAAAAAGAAAAAAACAAAAACAAAAGGTAGAAAATGAAAAAGCCTCTACATTGCATGATTTCTATTTCTAACTATTGTCTCCTGTTGTAAGAACAACTTCACAAAATAAGTAATAGGAAATACCATTTCTTTAGTTTGGAGTTTTTATTCCAAGAGTTGCTTATTTCATAAGTTTCCTGAGGACATTTGGATTATTCTGATTTTGATAATCGGAATATAATCAATCATTTGTACAAAAACAGTCATAGTGGGGCTGGGGAGATGGCTCAGTGGAATAAGTGCTTCCCTGGCAAGCGCAAGGACCTGAGTTTAATCCCGGGTTCCACTAAATAAATAAATAAATAAATAAATAAATAACAAAACAAAACAAAAACAAAAACAAAAACAGTCATAGTATGATGCTGGGTGCTTTCAACAGAACACCTGACCTGAGACTCACCTGAGTTGTCCTGAAAGCCCAGTATCAAGGCGAAAGGAACACATGCTGGCATTCATAACTATTGCAAAAGTGACCGCGAATGGCCACTTAGTAGCCATACACTAAACGCCACGTGAAATCACCAGGTTTTTCCTACAGAACATTTGCCTAGTACAAACAAAGTGGATAAACATTTGGGACTGTTACACACTTGGCATTTTTACTCACATTTTTTGCATGTTAAAATTGTTCAGATGATGTGCAGGAGAGGAATAAAAAAGAATTTTTCACTCAATTGCATTTTGCATGCTCTTCTAGAAGTTTATTTCCCTTTGCTTTCTGCTTTGAGGTAAGCCTAGGTAGTGCAAGAGGAGAAATGTCCTTTTCCATGGCCGATATCTGCCAGTTGCAGGCAGCAAAAGCAGGTTCTTCACCACCATCCTGCTGCCGCTGGTCAGCACAGGTCTTGAAAAATGAGTTCTGAGTATTATCTTAGCTTTGTGCTCACAGATGTCGTTATTGTTATTACTCACCCTTGTTTAAAAATAAGCTTTTGTAGTTGGCTATGCAGTAGACAGATTTACTAGAAATACTATGATATGTGATAGAAAGAAATCTTTTAATTAAAATTAGCTTGCCATTTTGCTTCTCATCGATGCAAATTATTTCTCTTTGCTACAAAAAAAGATACTTTGAAAAATTCTATACAGCTAAAGAGAAAAAAATAAAGATTAGTAATTATGCTCTAAGTTTTTTAAAAGAATGCAAAATAGTGATTAAAAAAGCATTACATATGATAAAAATATCACTAAACACAGTAATAGAAATTCAACAATGACTGCTGCATTGCATGATGTTATGATGTTATGTTCAGATTAGTTTCTCAGGTTACCAGACATAAATATACAAGATTGGTTTAAAGAAAAACAAAACAAAAAAAAACAAAAAACCCAAAACAATAGCAAAGACGTTGTAAGAAATTCAAAAGAATAAAAAGAGAAAAATGAGCATTAATTTCTCCTTTCAAAAGACAAGCAGAAATCAACAATATAATTTTCCAAACTATCTTGCATATATACCCAAATATGTTTTTCGCTTCTTTCTTTTCCTTATCCCAGTTTTTCCTTCTCACTGAACAAATTCTTTCACTTCCACATTATGTATTGTACTTTCAGATTTTATGTACTCTTTCAGGTTCTCACATTAGTGAGATAATATGATGTTTGCACATGTGGATCTGATTTATTTCACTTACCAATATAGTCTC
>NDGN011484086.1:0-16260 GCA_002564285.1 Tympanoctomys barrerae
TGTTCACTCTTGGGTATATCTTTTATGGGTGATATCACCTCAGCTTCCTGAAGGGGTCCAAGCAGGAAGCCAACACTCTGAGTGTTGCAGGCATACGTTAAGGTAGGAGCCATGTGGAATAAAGAAATTTTGTGGATGAGTCACCAAGGGAAATGTATTATGGAATATGTATGATAAGTAAATCTTGGAGCCTGATGGTGTGTTTGTCAAGGTTCTCCAGAGAAATATATATGCATGTCATTTTCATTAATTATGCTAATAGGCACCCTCAGTTGTAAACCACTGGAATCTACTTCCTGTGAACTAGAGAATGGGTTAGGATGCAGGGTGTTTTGCTCGCATAAGTCCCGGGATCTGAAAGTCCAAGAACCAGGAGTTCCAATGTCTGAGAGTAGGACAAGAACAACATCCCAGGCCAAATAGGCAAAGTAATTTACCCTTTCTCTGCCTTTTGGGAAGGGCCCCAAAAGGGCCCTACTATTATATAAGCCCTACTAATTCAGCTTGACCAATGTTTTCTATAAAATTCTCATAGATACATTTTCCAAAAGTATTTTTCCGGGATCAGGGCATTCTTTGGCTTACTTTGATGACACATAGAATCATTCATCACGGACATACTGAGGGTGGCTGGGCACTAGAAGGTTGCTTTGTGCTCACAGTGGGCAGCTTTCCAGGAAGGACTGGAGAAACCTTTCAATTAGATACTCAGTGTAGTAGAGAAATACTGTATTTTAAAATGTAAACTATAAGGTTAGCCCCTTGTTAAATATATTATATATTAGATATATAAATATACACGAGTTAACTCATGAAATTCTGACCCAGTACAGATTTAAGAAAATTTATTGACTTCTGTTTAAAACAAAGCTTCCTCAACCCAGCATATTGTTGTACTGCAGGGGATATTTGGAGACAGCTAGAGATATTCTAGCTGCCATGAAGGAAGGAGGGACACTTGTAGCATCTACTAGGCAGAGACCAAGGATGTCAATGTCCCTTATTTGAAGAAAATCTCAGGTGCACCCATGGTACATCCACAGCGGACAGCACTACAGTTTTGACAGTGTGTGAAACAGGTACCCTTGAACTCTGTGTCAAATCTGTCTTCCTTATACAACTGTTTTTAGGGCAGAGATCATGGCAAACTTTTTGAATTTGTAATTATTATACAAATAATCTCTTAACACTAAGAGAACATATTCAATAATTCTTACGTGCAACTGCAATCATATTTACATTTTGACTCTGATTGACTTCCTGTTTGATGGTGTTTTATATGACTCAAGTACCAACAGCCCTTGAGATTGATGTTAAGATTGTTTTAGTCTTGGAAAAATGTGCTTATCAGTGATCTTTGCCTTTCTGTAACATAGCAGGAGATTCCTACTAACTAAACTCAATTTTACTAAATCATTCATGTTCCTAAAGCTGTTACCCTCAACTCCAAATATTTATTGAATGATGTAATCATTTAATTGAACTACAAACATAGATTCTAAACCCTCAGCAATAGAAACAAAATATTGTAACCTGAAAGGGTAAATCTAGCATTTTATATTAAGATTACCTCTTGACACATAAACAAGTTTTCAATAAAGGTTAGAATTGCTTGCTTGCTCAAAATGAATATTGACAGTTGAAAGCGCATGATTTGTAGATCTTGAAACAGTCCTGAGATTTCCTGAGGTGCAGCTGTTTTTTCTTTTGTGTATTGCATAGCTGAAACAATGAGCTTTTAAAGATGCAATCAGGGAAGTTTCGTTCATTGATATCTGTGGTGAGACCAATGAGCTGCTCACCTAATGCCAGTCAACGGCAGAAAGGAGGATGAGGGCTGTGGGGTCCCTGGGAGTGTGGGCTCACCTGCTTGGAAAATTTCTGACAAAGCATTCTGTTTAAAGGGTTGCCTCCCTTCCAGGGGCTGGGGCCAGGTTTTTCACTTGTCCAATCTATAGCCAAGCCTCACTACTAGATAGGAGAGTATTGTGCCACTAAATTTGGGGAGAACTTTGTTTAATCCAAAGACAAAATGAGGGGCCAGGGAGATAGCTCAGTAGAAGTGCAAGGGCCTGAATTCAATCCCAAGTTCTTTAAAAAAAAAAAGCCCAAAGAGAAAATGATTGATTTTTCCATTACAAGCTGTAGTGTATGTGACCAACTGGGAAGAATAGATTGGGGAAAAAACAGTCATGACATATCAGTACAGCAAATAGACGTAAAGTGAGAGGAATGATAGACTTTTTAAAGATAAGCTATAAGAAAGCTACAAGGAAATCAGAGCTTGGACAGCTCTCAGCTGGAGACTGATGAGCTGAATATTGTAACTTTAGTTATCGCAGTAAAATACATGGTTAGGAAATAATTACTCGCAGGGAGATTCTGGACGCTGTCACGAGGCTCGAAACACATTACTGCAAGCTGTAGAGACCCCAGACCCTGGGAACTCTGAACTTGGAACAAGTGTGCTCACGTTTCCATATGAAATACATGGGTATTTTGTAATTATACAGTAGCCTAATGGTTGATTATTGAACATATTGTTTATTGTACAAAAAGTTGAATATTAAATACAAATATAATATACAATATATACACATACGATATATAAACATAATTCAAATTTACATTTGGGTCTAACTATTCCTCTGCTTCTGTATATCTCATCATTTTATTTATATTTTAACAACCTATTTATAAATTATTTAAATTTGTTAGTAAAATCTTACCTCTGTGTTTAAATCAGTCTGGGGTTTCGCTCCTGTATTGCTTGCTCACAGATGTGTTTTTTACAGTTTTTCCAGCAGGGAAGTGGAATCTCTGGGGAGAATTTTCATCAAACTTTTAAAAGTTTGCGATCCACTAACACAGGACGTCTCTCATGCGGTGAGCGCCCGCCGCACGCAACCCCCGGAGGACACCGTGTAGACGGAGGGCGGCCTCAGCACAGCCAGAAATCCGACTGGAAGAGAAACTGGTGACACACGCTTGGCGCTTACACGGGGGTTTCTGATGTTTTGCAATCAGGGCTTCCTTAAGAACCACTTGGAGAGCATCTACGGATAGCTTGCGTTTAACTACAGTAACGCCTCCAGAGCAACTGGCCACTGTTTTTGACCAACATTATGAACAGAGAGACATGTGTTGATTTATTCGCAAATTTTGTTTGAGAAAACGTTCAGTGCATTTTCTTTGAGGACCGTTTTTAGTGGAGATAATCATTTCTGACATAAGAAGCAGAAGACTCTGATTAAGTTCCCCTCGTGAACACGGAGAGAAAACGAGGCGCTCCTGACAGTCCAGCGGCCACAGCGGCCCGGGGAGCCCGAGTGAGCTGCGGTCACCCGGCGGTGGGGGTCTCTCTGCAGCACAGCACAGCGCAGGCGCTCTTGCTAGTTCATTGCTGACGTGTTAGGGACCTGCTAGATGCAGCCAATCGCTTCTCTTCTTCTAATCTCCCCCCATATAATTATAAGCTAGAAAGCATATTCTAGAGATTTGTAAAACACATTTGCTTGAGGAAATCTTTCTAAAAAAGCCAGATAGCAAACACATAGAACTTGGAAGGAGCACCAGGCAGGGGCACCTCACTTCCCCTTAGAAGCCCAGGAAACTGGAAGAAAACCTAGTGACATCTTCCTGGAGCAAACAGAGACCGGTCATCTAGCATTGCACATCCTTCACAGAATCATTCACAAAGTCCTTTTCAAGAGAATAAGGTTGATGGACTTGTCAGTAGCAAAGCTATGTGCGTAAACTACACCTTTATGGTAGAAAGTCTGTGGTTCAGGTTGGAAACTCCAAGATGCTCATTTGATGGGTCATTCCAGACAGTGGTCCTGCCAATAACTATGGAAGGCTACAGTTTGTCACAAACTATGTGGACCATGACTTATGATGTTCAACATAAAAATATTTAGATCAAATGGCAGAGGTCGGGCATGAGAGAGGACAAAGATAATTAACGTGCTTGGAAATCATTGCCTGATAGCAGATGTAGTAAAGGAGCTACACTTCTGTAATTCAAGGACGTGTCTTGTACTTTGTGAATAATCATTTAAAAGTATAATAAAAGACTCTTGCCATCTCATAAATCTAGCAAGCTAATAGGAGAGTAAAATAGTGAAAACAATTCAGGAGAAGATTAAAAGTACACAAAGAGAAGGATGAGAAAAACTAAAAAGACAAGAAAAGGAGATGAGTCAGCATGCAAATAAATAGTTTAGTTGCTCCAACTAAAGGGAGCTTTGTCATCTAGGACATAAAGAGTATAAAGAATAAGCAACTCGAAATTACTGGATAAGCTGGGCTTGGTGGCACAGTTCTGTAATCCCAGAACTCAGCAGGCTGAGCTGGAGGAGCCCCTTAAATTGGAGGCCAGGCTGACAATTTAGTAAACTCAAGCTCAGTCGGAATGACCTAGTGAGACCTTGTCTAAAAAAATGAAACAAAACACTAAAATTATTGGATAATGCAGATCTACACTTTGAGGCATAATTACATTGATAAAAATCTATTTGCAACCCAATAATGAAAGGATGTAAGTATAAGTCTCTAAACTTTCTCCAAAAGCATGTTGAATTCTCACAATTTCCCCAAATGCGTAGAGTACCAACACTGAGCTATTACAGTCCAGATCTAAAGGCACTCACTGCTGGCTACCAGAAATAGTACTAAACGTCATGCTTGTTTTAGTTACTTTCCTTTCACTGATGGACAGTACCCGACATCCTCTATTTAAAGAGGAGAGGTTTCCTTCGGTTCATGATTAGTAGAGGCCTCAAATCCCAGTTGGTTCACTCCACGGCAGGGAGCAAGGGCAAGTGGCTGGGCAGCAGAGGAACAGCTGATGGCAGGGTGGCAGGAAGCAGAGTGAGATCAAGGGCTGGGGCGGAGATGGCCCATCCAGGCCCCATCCCCAGGGACTACCTCCTCCAACCAGGCTTCCCTTCCAGTGCCGCATGAAGCTCCAAACTCACCAGTGGACCAACCCACTAAGGACTATGGTGCTCCCGTTATTTGGTTACCTTCCTAAAGCCCACCTATGAGCAGATAAGGCTTTGTGGGACATCAGATAGAAGGCTTAACCGTGTTGCACTTGAATTCAGAATTTTTAGACAGAGCCGGCGTCATGCACGATTCTCTGTATGACCTCATGACATCATTTACTCAGTGACCAGGGCTAGAATATGAGTGTGACTGAGGAAAGGTTTTCTTTTCTCTCTATCCTTGCAAGTCTCTCAAAATTGCTTGTACAAGCCCCCAGCCCCTTGGCCATGCTTGGAGGTATTTAAGAGAAAGCACGATTGCTTTAAGTCTCTGCAGAAGACATTCATGTGCTTTCTTTCACTCCATGGGTGCTGCTATAGTGAAATGCCTGAGACTGAGTAGTAAATAAACAATAGAAATGATTTTCTTAGCATTTTTAAGACTGGGAAGGCCACGATCAAGCATCAGCATGTTTGGTATCTGGGGAAGAGCTGTCCCTCATAGATCATGCTGTCAAAGGCCTCTGACGTGGGGGAAAGGACCCAGAGGACACACGGGGGTGCTGAGCCTCTGCTGCCTTCATGCAATTAGAAATTGAAGAATCTGATCTACCAACAGTACGCAGGCAACAGGCGTCATATCGGAGGTTACTGAAGCTGACTGAAAACAAGTGACTACGTATGTCAACTTCAATCAAAAGTCATGTTTTTTCTCTACTGTGAAACTCCCCCACACTGCTGCTATTTCTAGATCTGCACTCAGATCGTGACATACGAGAGGATAGGACAGGAAAGCCTTTTTTCTCTGTATAGGCCTCATTTTTTGAATGTTCAAAAAAAAGGTCAAATCTGTTTTCTCCCTCCCTCGCCCTTCCTTTGTTTCTATCTCTTTCTACCATTTTCTCTCTCAAATAAAAAAACGCACACTTAGGCGTCTGCACAATGTGCAAAGACATAAACTCGGAGTGACAACAGAGAGGGAAGGCGCAGGACGCTGGACGAGGCGGATCTGGAATTGCGCTAGACGTAAAGCTCAACGGGAAAGGAATTTAGGCAAGGCATAGACGTACCAAAATTAAATACTGCCCTCTTTTCTCCCTTCCTCCTTAGGTGGTTTCCTTTCTCTTTTCCTTCCTTCCTCCCTCCCTCCCTCCCTCCCTTCTTTCCTTTCTTCTTTCTTTCCCTTTAACTCCTCTTTGATTTTTCATTGCAATGATGTACAGAAATGGCCATAACACTGTTTTACTTGCTTTAATGGACTATATAACTGTTTTCCTTTAGAGATACAATTATGTGGCAAACATCAAATTTTATATTTTTGATAGCTAGGGTTTAGGCTTATGAACCCAAAATTAGCCTTGATATTAGTACTTAAATACTAATGGTACAGATTGCAACTGCATTTTTCAATATTATCATTGTAGTTATTAAACTCATGTATTTCTTATTTAACCTGTTCCTCTGGATTGAATGAAAAGAAGCTGTGTTTCTTGAAAAAAATATATTAAAAAATCCATCAAGGAGTTAAGTATAGTTTTGATTTTTTCTTTCTAAATTTTGTAATGGAAACACGGCCACCACTACAGACTTGGATGGGCAGAGTTTCAGTCTTCCTGAATTCTTTAAATTCCGAAGATATGTGAGCAGAGAAGCTTAAAATCCCCTGGGAATACTGAGTGTCTTCTTAGAATACAAAGTAAACAATGCTGCTGAAAGTACGCTACAGCTACACAAGGAGAAGACAGACAATGTTTTCCTCTTATAAAAGTAACTATTTTAATAGCCAGTCATTGAATGCTTTATCAACACAACAATGAATACTTTGTAAACTCTACTCAGCTCTGCATATCAAGTGTGTCCTCAACCCAAGGCCAGTTCACAAATAGAAGTAGAGCCCCCTCTGCAGTAGAACTGAGTCAGGATTTCACAGCAGGATATCAAGTAAATCTTCTGGAGGAGAGGTAAGTCTCGAGCTTTGGAAGCTGCTGGAACATTTCAGATGCCCTACAGAAACTGCTGCACCAAGCGCTGCAGCCCTCCCACGTGCATTCTTCACTTTAGGAAAAAAATAAAATGATGGATCATTTTAAAAATGGGTATTCTTAAAGTTCCTGGTCAATTTCGTCCAAATAAATTGAATACAGTAATATATTAAGGAATATATTAAGGAATACTTTGTAAATATTCATATTCAAGGAAAATGTTTGCTTATAGTTATCACAATTATTTTGCAAGATTTGTGGCATGAAATCTCTGTCTTTACTGGTAAAGATTTTAACAATCAGTAAAATTCTTGCAAGAGCATGCAAACAGAAGAGACTATCAAACAATTGCCCTATTATTTATGACCTGGAAGCATTTTATTTGGTGGCAAACAAACACTATTTGGTTTTTTCTGCATTAAATACATGTGTGTAATTGGTGGCTCAGTTTTAGAAGCCCTATATGGAAAATTGCACCCCTCTAAAAAGTATTCATGTGGCACTGCAATTTGTATGCTGGGATTTCTATTAAAGTTCATGGGAGAAATTCATCTCATATGAGGCTGGTTGGGACCTTTTTAGTTTTAGAAATGTGTATTATTCAGGTTACCGAGCTTTCCATAATATTTGTGAATATTTCAATGTATCATCTAGAAATATACTAAAGGTTCCTCCTTCTGCAAAACCTTGTGCCCCACACTCTTTTCTCCAACACTATGCTGTTGGGATTTTTCTATCTTTGTTGTTTCAGAGTAGGGCTTACATAAGGGACTATCCAGTCCATTATTACTGAAATATTTGAAAAGTTGTTGTTGTTGAAGTTGGAGGGGGTTAGGGACAATTTCCTGGGCTTAGGTAACATATTTTATAAGACACCTAATGATGGATTTCTGCTCCCAAGACAAGAAAATAGTCCCAAATTGGCAAGACTGAGTTCAGCTTAATCGTGAAGATACTGAACAAATGCTGCAGCATGAAGGAAAAAGAGAATGACCTCTACCTACATACCTCTTTGGCAATCAAGTGTGAGTGCCAGGTTTAGTGGGAGGGGATCAGCCAAATCACCTGATCTATAAGGAGATTCCAGGAGCAGAAGTGAACGTGCCACTCTACATGGGAGAGGCTCACCAAGGTAGGAAAGGCCCACGAAGGTGTGATGTGAGGGTATCTAAGCTGTTACCCCCTAGGCTTAGAAGAAGCTCAGCAACGCAAAAAGATGCTATGATTCAAGAGGATATGGTGTGTGGATCCATGATGCAAGGCTATGTGCATGCATTGCACACATCTGCATGTATAAACACACGTGTTTGGGCATGTATGTGTGTCAGCAGAAGTCAGTGCACGTGTGTTCCCACTATTTCTCTGTTACTCTTTCTCTGTTTCCTGCATCTTTTTCTCACTTAACATTCCTGGAACCTGCCCTTCCCTCAGAGAATGAGTGGAGGCGATGAATTGGAAATTGACTTAGTATAAATTTCCACCAGCTAATAATTAAATGGGGGCTGGGAACAGGAATGATTCTGTTATCATAACAAAAACAGATGATGCCACCTGAGTTTGTGTTCTTTTTCTTTTTCTTTTCTTTTTTGTTTATTTTTTTTGGCTGAACTGGGGATTGAACCCAAGCTCTTGTGCTTGCCAGGCAAGCGCTTATCCTACTGAGCTATCTCCCTGGCCCCTGAGTTGGTGTTCTAAACTGCAAACTTGTCAGTTTTGGGCATATACGCGGGACCCAGCAAGTGGTCTAGAGAGAGCCTTGGGGAATACAGCTCTTCATCCAGGACACTGTGGCTGGTGACAGTCAGCTGACGCTCTGGTAGCACAGTGGTTGCTCTGAGAGCTGTTTCTCCATCTTGCTGTGTCTCCTACACCCTGCTCTAGGGCTCCAGCTACGAGGTGCCCCTGCTCTTCAATTTCTGCTTGTGACTTCTGTCCAGTTGTGGAGCGCCTCTTACCTGCTCTCTGCTTCAGGAGTCTCCTTACTGCTTTGTTAGGGGTGGACGTCCTACTGCTGCTTTTCACTTTAACCTCAGCTCCTTTTTTTTCGTGGAGTGTGGGGTGCAGCGTAGCCTGCCCTGGTGGTGGAGCAAGTGCAGCATATGGTGTCGGGGATTGAACCACGGTCCGTGTGGTTGCCTAAGCTTGCCTAAGCAGATTGTTTAGACTGCTGAGCTATCTCTCCAGCATCCATCAGCAACTTTTTTTTAAATCTTTGAATTAACATTTTAAAAATTATGTTTAATGGTACAGTTAGAACTGAGCTAGGGCCAGGCCCCCCATCAGCAACTTTCTTCTTCTCACTTTGTATGATATTTAATGTTTCTTAGAAAGTGGGTTAAGAAACCAGGCAACATACTGTATTGATTTATGCTATTGCCCAGAACACTTTTTTCAGGCTGTGCTTAAGCTTAATTTCCTTCTTTAAACAATGGAGCAGCGGCGTAGGCCCTTAGCTCATGCTGGTTCTTGTGCAAGGGTGAGCCTCAGGCTGTGGTGTGAGCAGGGCACTCATGGGGAGCCTTCGGCATCAGGCATCAGCTGTGACTGCTTCTGATAACCTAGGAGCTCCGGCTCCTTCTAGGTCTCACCTACTAAGGTTAGAGTTCTCAGAGGATGCTTCCAGCTGCTGTACTGATGCAAAGGGCGAGTTTAGGCAGCTGCAGGTGTTTGGTCTCTGAATGAGCTCATTCAGTCATTGGCAAGCGTGAGAATAAGGGAGGGTGTATTTGTTTGTTGCTGTTCTTGCCGCTGAAACAAATGTTCACAACTTTGTTAATTTAAAACAACACGAATGTATTAACTTACTGCTCTGCGGGTCAGAAGTCTAAGTGGGCTGGCAGAGCTACTGAATATTACGGAGGCAGCAATCTGTTTCCTTGCCTCCGGCTGTTTCTAGAAGCTAGCAGTGCCACCATTCCAATTCCTCTCTCCACCACTGCAACATTCTCTGAATGAATTTCCGGCTTCCCTCTCCCAATGACTCATGTGTTCATACAGAGCCGCAGTTATCTTTTTGTGATAATTCAGAGCAATCTTACCTTGAACTCTGCAACTTGAATACACCTGCAGAACTCTCCCGTACCATACAGGACAGCATAGCTACAGGACCTAGAGATGGGGACATAGATACCTTTCTGAGGCAAGTGGCTTGCTCAGCCTAGTACGGGGACACAGGCACAGGCTAAGTATGCCTCTCTTTTCACCAACTTGCTTTTTTTTTTTTTTTGAAGACTTTATTTATATATGTATGTGTGTATTTAGCACAGGGTCTCACCACACAGATCGGACTCATAGTGATCCTCCTATTTTCAGCCTCCCAATCCCTGGGATTATAGGCATGTGCCACCATGCCCAGTCTTCGCCAATTCAATTTTAAAAAATATATTATTTTATTTTAAAGAGGGAAAAGACAAAAACAAATAACAAAAACAAAGATAAAACAACATAAAGCAATAAAAATTGGTACATAATATCAAAACAAGATAGAAAAATAGCAATTGTTTGTTATATTACTTATTGTTATCATCCAATCTGTTGCTCAGATTGCCAGATAAAGGCATGTAAGATTGATCAAACAATTAAACATTAATTCTTCCTTTCAATAAGTGTTATTTTTTTCTAGTAGTTTTTACTTTCTGGTCTTTAATTAATTTTTATTTAATTAATGTATTTATTTTTTGTAGTACCAGAGATTGAACTCAGAACCCTGCACTTGCCAGGCAAATGCCTGTTCCATGGAGCTATCTCCCTTAATTTATTTTGAAGAGTATAAAAATAATAGGTAAGACATTAGAAACAATCCACGTTTAAAAGAACAAGATGGAAGGTATTCAGCCATGGTTTTTCTATTGTACATTGCTTTCTTTAATATAGTTGCTCAGATTACAGATTTACAAACTCATTATTGGTTTGTCATTTTGGGGGGGAATACGAGGAATCGAACTAGGGTCCCCCACTTGCCAGGCAGGTGCCGTGCCACTGAACTACACCCCCTAGCCCCTGACTTGTCATTCTCAACAGTTGTTGAACAGTATTTTAAAAACTAGAAATATGGTCTTAAATTGTTCAGAAAACCCTCTTGTTTTAAACTGAAGGAGAGTATCGAGCTCCCTGAACACTGACCAGACACCCTCCTTCCAGTCTGGATGGCCATGGTGCTGACAGACTCCACCTTGGAGTTGGAAAGAGGGAAGAATGTAGGACCTCAGGGGGAGCAGGGTTAGGAGGACACCAACAGGACAGTGTGTTCATGCTGTAGTCTCGGAAATTCCTGACACAATACCCTTGAACCTCCTGATCATCATCTGCCTCTAGACATATCAATAGAAATTAATTTTGGGTTAATCAATATCAAGCTAAGCCCTCAATCACTGCGTCTATCTTACCTTTGTATGAACAACCCCACTGCTCCCCAACTGCCCTGAAGTGTTTAATTCAGCAAAGTATTAGCTTTCTGTGTGTTGTGATGATTGGAGGAAGCCTTAAAATTGTGTTCAACCCATATACTGGTCATTTCAAATTTTCTCTTATTTGGTCTGATAATAATTACATATTTGAATCTCTTAGTAGTTATTTCTTAAGCAAAATCATCAAACTAATTTAAAAGGGTTAATGATAGAGGAGGTTCTGATTGTTTTGACATTAGTGAAGATTTCAATTTAACTCCAATATCATTTTTCTCTCTAATTTATTGACCTTTTAAAATAACACTTTGCTGAGCGTGGCAGCACATACCTCTAATCCCAGCATTCAGGAGGCTGAGACAGGAGGATCGCTGTGAGATTGAGACCTGTCCACATTACGTAGAGAGTTCAAGATCAGCCTATACCACATAGTTAGACCCTGTTTTTCAACAACAGCAACAACATAAAAAGCATGAACATTTCATAAATTATCATATTCAACAAGGTAAGATTTGACTATTGACTTGTAATCTTTATTTATTTATTTTCTGTATTTTAGGAAAGGGTCTACAGGGTGTTCAAGGTCTCACTGCTAGATTAGATTCCTGGTGATTCTCCTGTTTAGTCTCCCAAGTGCTGGAATTACAGCCATGCACCACCACATCCAGACTCAATCACCGTCTCAGTGTGCCCCAGGGGAAGGGCCGGCACGGCAGGCCTGGGGATTGAATCTCTGGCCCCTATGCCTGCTTGCAGGTGCTTTAATCCACTGAGCTATTTGGCCCACCCTCTTTAACTTTTTAAAAATTTGTTTCTATAAAGAAAAATCTACAGTATGGTCATTAATTTTATGGGTCAACTATATAGGGCCGTGGTGTCCCAGATATTTGATCAAAATATACTCCAGGAGTTCACTGAGGGTGTTTCAGGGCAAGCTTCATATTTAAGTTGGGTGGTTGAATAAAGATGTTTTCCTTGCATTGTATGGGAGTGCCTTACACCATCAGTCAATGATCTAAATAAACCAATAGCTGGCTATGCCAGGCAAAAGAGGCTTGTCCTGCCCAGTAGCCTGACCACTGTGATGTTGGCTCTTTAGATTTTATGAGCCAATTATGTATGATTGTCTGTCTGTCTATCATCTATCATCTCTCTGTCATCTGTCTGTCTGTCTGTCTATCTATCTATCTATCTATCTTCTATCAATCATCTGTCTGTTATTCGTCAATCTAGCTATCTATGTATCCATCTATCTAATAATCTCTGTGCACCCACTTAGTCCTGTGTCTCTGGAGAACCCTTATTCACACATGTAGTTGGTGACACATGGACATTCCTTAATGGGACAGTTCAGCGATTAGCCTAGTTGCTTAATGTGAGATTGCTCAGGCTCCACATCTGAAGGGAGGGGTTCCTCACAGAGCAGCGGTTTTCTTGCTTTCCTACGATGCTCAGGACAGCAGTGGACACCTGACTTCTGCTTACCTGCAGCTTACTCTTCATTGCATCGTCTGGCTTCACAGAAGCATTCGCTGGCCTCCTGTCCCGGAGGTGCTGTGCGCCATCGCTCTTGGCCTTGCACCTACTTGGAGGCCGCAGCGCAGCTCTCAGCAGAAGCCAGCTCAGCCCCTGAGTCTGCACATTTGTGGAGTGGACCTGCCCTCACTTAACCTAACGAAGACCACAGCTGCGAATGATGGGTTGCCCTCCCGCCGTAATCCTCGGCCAGTTAATTACTTGGGGCAGTCATGGACAGTGTGGTCTTTTCTGCATGCTGGTGTGCTGGGACAGGGTAAGGGGTTGCCAAGAGTCCCTTAGTGGTGGCTGGCTTGGAGCCTGTAACATTGTTTTAGATTTCATACTTTCTTTATGCTAGCCTATGCAGTTTCCTGTTTCTATCTGCTGGTAATAATTCACAAAATCAGAAGCTGAGGTACAGGCCCTTATCCTAGGGAGCAGGCAAGGCCGCGATACCAGTTACCTGCGTCTCTTTTCCACTCTCTTCTTTAGTGTTTTACTGATTCTTTCGGTACCTTCTCACTTTTCTTAAAATGTGTTATTTTCATTTTTGTTTTGATTTTTATCATGTTTGGGGACATCAGGATGATTTTATAGTTTAAAAAGTCAGTATAGCGGCTGGAACTATAGATCTATGGCATGACACCAGCGTGGTAGGTGCGAGGTCAGGAGTTTGATTCCTGGCACCTCCTTCCAAATGAATAAATAAATAAATAGGCAGTCTAAGGGACTCCTGCTATGATGGACATGATCTGTGAATTAACTGTGGGGTGGGAATGGACACCGCGCCAGGAGACGAATGCAGCTAAATGCACACACAGACACAGACACAGACACAGACACACACACACACACACACACACACATCAGAAGAGGTAAACTGAACTAAGATGTAAGGATTGGGTCAATGGTAAGATAATGGTTATAATAATATAGTTCTGCCAATACCTACCACTGACCCACTGGTACCGGGCACAAAGCTCACTTTCTGTTCATACTGCATATGAATCTATAGCCATAAGCAAAGAAAAAAGTCCAAGAAGAAAGGCTGTTTGCTGTTCTTTGGCAGAACCCTCTCACAATATACACACATAAATTGCATTGCTTCAACAGGTTAATGGCCAAGTAAAATTCTGATGTATGCATTAGTAAGAATATCTTTCTTCAATTATAAACATTCAGAAGCCCATCTGACTTTTAAATAAAAGCCAACTCTATTTTTTGCTTTGAAAAATCTTGCAATCTGACTGAGATGATGCATAGTCAATCCAGGATTAAATTAAATAGAAAGAAGATTCTCAATGAATGCTTTTAATGCTTATTAAGGAGAAAGGTACCCAGAGTTATTGGATTTGTGCTAACAGGTGCAGCCCTTAGAAAGAGGACTTTATAAAAATGTAATTAAATAATTTTATTTCCTCCCATGCGTTTATTTTTCACATGAATATCTTAGTTAAGCCCATTCCAAAGATTACTAAGGGAAGATATCACGCACCACTTATGTCAGAAAAGCAATGCCTTCCTGACTGATTAGCTGCTTAAGCATATGTCCGGTTCAGAGGCTTAATTTGTACCATTTGAAAATTCGGCTTTCAGACATGAAACACTTGAAGCAAATAAACAGAACAAAGATTTTTCATGCAATGCAGCACACCTTTAACTATTTGCTTCTTTAGAATCATTTTTAGAACCCAGGACAACTTTAAGAATAAGAAAAAATAAACTTTGAACGATTAAATCGATGCAGTGCTTTCTTTTGTTATCGCTTGCTTAAAAATGGGAGTTGTTACATTTTCCTGTGCACGCTCACTTCCTCCCGACCCCCAAATCCTGCCTGCTGGGCAAAGTTTGCACTCGCCTGCATCATTCACAGATGCCCCAGCTCTCTGGCGTGGCTGCCCTTGACATACACCTTGGCCTCCTGCTGCCCGTCTCGATAAATTCAGAACACAAGCATTTACCTGCAGCCAATGCATACTGTTCCTCCAGAAATATAGCACCCTATAAAGGCTAAAGCCAAAGGAAATAAAAAGGTGAGGTCAGGTATAATTTTCTCATCACAACCTCGCTCACTTTTTCCTTTTAGGCTCTGACACTGCGTTGACCCCTGCCTGTTTTTATGGCTAAATTAATTCTGCTATTTCAATGGGTCTGAATTTTCAGAATCATGCAGTTGGGATGACCTCAAAAAGAGATGCCCTCTAAAAAGATTATGTGAAAAAAAATGATAGAAAGATGAAAGAAATTGAGAGCTGTAGGCCAAAGGGATTCCTTAGAAATCATGTTATTCAGCTTAGTAGTTTCATAAAGAATGGAAAGGACAATTGTGTGGCAATCTGTTAAGCTTGTGTCCCTTTCATGTTAAGAGAACTACAGACTCAAGGTCAACCCTAACCCAAGTCAGGGAAGTAGAGAGAATCTCAAGCTAAAGGCTGGGGAATTCAGATTAAAATTAAGTGTTTGTAGTCAACTCTTTGCTTTGGACATTGAAATTGTCCATGATGGGGTGAAGTTTTGATCTTATTACTTAAAATTCTACCTCACTGTACTGTATAATATTCTGCAGGAGGGCTGGAGAGATAGTCCAGTGGTCTAAGTGCCTGCCTGGCAGGCCCAAGGAACCAGCTCAGTCCCGAGTACTGCATACTGTGCTGGCCTTGGAACTCAGGACATGCAGAGCCGGCCACAGAAACAAGGCCTAAGTGGTGCGTGCCTGTAATCCCAGTGCTGGGGAGGCTGAGACAGGAGGATCACTATGAGGCTAAGCTGCGTAAGGAGACCCTGTGCCAAATAAATATATAAAAAATTAAAACCATATATATCCTATAGGATTTCAATTCTGGCTCCTCCTCCCCCTCTCAGGCTTGACCTGCCTCATCGCAGGCCCCAGGCCCACGCCTTTCTGTCCCTGTGTGTCTGTACTGGCGAAGTCCTCCTGGTAGGATTTTCCACTACTAGCTAAATGACTGACGATATAGAGACATTTAGTGTTCACAAACTTATCTCTAGGTTTACAGCTGCACCTGAAAGCTGTTGTCTCCTACTGTATACCTGGCTAGTTTCTCTTCTGTGTATGTCCTGGAGAGCCCCAAGCTCAAAACAAGATTTGGAATTAAACAAATAAAACAAAAAAAAATCGGAGGGTTATGTAAGAAGGACAAAGGTGAAGGCAGCCAGGGTGTCAGAGTGACGTGCTCGGAGCACAGAAAGAGGATCCAAGTTACTATAAAGCAGAACCGCTGCGTTCCTGTGATCAAGTGGCCCAGCCCTCCTGCGCCGGTCTCCCACGTGTGCCTGAGCCGTTTTGGGCTCCGCAGTGTGTTTCCCTTCGGTAAGCATAATAGCTGTGGGGCAGTTCTTCTGCAATCG
>NDGN011484090.1:0-13977 GCA_002564285.1 Tympanoctomys barrerae
TGGGTGGGTAGCCTGCATACGATACATGGGCGGAAGAGGCTTGCTTTCCCCCATTTTGCTCTTGTTGCTGCTGCTGTCTTCTGCTTCTGCGAAGTCTCGCTCTTTGCCATGTGCACCCTGCTTTGGAACCAACTGGTTGTGGACTGAAACTTCACAAGCCATCAGCTAAATAAACCTTTCCTTCCTTAACTTTGGGATTTGGGCATTTTGTCTGCACAATAAGAGAAAAATAACCAAGAACCCATGAAAGGTAAACATCTTGAGTCTGTTCAGCACACGGAGGCAGCCATGGGAGCTCAACTAAAGACACAAATGACGAGGTCCAGAATGCTTCAGAAAGTGTCAGGAGTGGGGTGATAAGGGTACTTGAAGTGGAGTGTTTTGCAGAGGTAGGTGAATGGCAATATGTCTTTATTTTGATACATTTCTGAAACATTCACTATGTTTTTTGATCATACTTTGTACCTGGAATGAAAGACTAAGCCTGAATATAAGATGGGAAGGAGAGGTCCTGCTAAGCCTCCTTTGCTTGTGAATCCGAGCCTGCCATGTAGAACTTCTTGGAGCGCTACAAGTTCCACACTGGAATCACCTGAGAAATGTCTTTGGACAAGGCCAGTGAAGACCAGGTCTTCCCTTTTAGGGGGAGCCTGGGAACCTTTAGTAGAACTTTCTGGATACTCCTGGCATGCATCTCACCTTAGCTTCTGGGACTGTCTGTTCACAGTATGGGTTGGACTCTTCCACTAGAGAGGAGCTGAGTAGACAGCAAGCTGTTCCCCCACAGCTGGCGCAGCAGGCCCCACGCGTATTTCCTGTCAGGGGAATGGCAGCAACGGAGGGTTCCTTACAGGCTGCGTTTTCACAGCAGTTTCCCTTTCAGGCGTGGCTGTTTCCAATTAGAGACAGGACTACTTCCAACTCTCAGGAAGGTGCCAGGGCTCTGAAGGGTCTTCATGTTGGTCCTACATGATGTTTACGCTGCCTCGCTACCAGCCTGCTGTATTTTCAAGATTGCAGAAAAGAGGCATCACATGGCTCAGATTTCTGGCAATGAGAAACAGAACTCTCTTTACAAATACTTCAGGAACTGATGTTCACTGCCAGGTAGAGAGGGTGTGTGTGTATGATCTGCATGCACGTGAGACAGGCATGTGCACCCCAGTACCACCTCCACGGATCTCCTTTCTCTTTGATTCCATGTCGAATCCATGTTGGGAAAGTTTGACAGACAACTTGACATTAAGCATTGTAAAAATTGTGAAAACAGTGACTGATTTTGTGTAATGTTAAACTGTACAAAATTTTTGACTAAAAGTAAAAATACTCCGTTCTTTTTCTCTTCTTGGCTATTTTCATTTCAGATCATCTCTCATCTATCTATCTATCCATCATCCACCTATCTGTGAATCATCTATCAATTTTTTTTTCTGGGATATGTTCATGTCATCCTGAAGTACATCTATCCTGTCTCTTACAGCTGTGCAGTATTCTACTGTAGGGATACAGTGTAATGAATTGAGTCATTCCTTTGTCCATAAGCTTCTAGCTGCTTTTCCTCCTCTTTTTATGCCCTACTAGCAATACTACAGTAGGCACAAATGCCCTGTTAATATGCCTTTATGACACGAAGCAATCATTACGGCCTTAAAAATATTTTTACTAAGCAAAGATACATGAAACTCCCAGTCTCTCCATCAGAATAATCTTTGGTACTATTGCAATGAGGTGAAGTCATTCTGGTCAAATGCTCAGATAAGTGATTAGTTAGCCAGGACTACCTTATCTGAAAGATATATTTGATATGTTGGGGTCTCTGGAATGCTGAAAACAGGCCGTGGACCTTTCCCTTTCCCCACCCTCTGTCGCAGCACTATGTTGGAGAACAGTGGAGGCCTGATGCCTTGTAAATCCATTTCATATCTGTGTCAGAGATGGAATGAAAAATTTAACTGCTGCTTTTGATTTGCAAAATTTTAAACAAACACATAAGCAATTTTACTAATGTTTTAATAGAATTGTGTAAGTTGCCTGAAAGAACTGACAGTTTTGTTACTGAGTCAGATTGTTTTTTTTTTAAATTGTACTTTATAAATACCAACTATACAGGATTACTTAGCAGCACATAGCAAGGTCACTACTGACTTTATTCATTGCAATAATCAGGTTTAAAGACATCTAGATAGGTGGAAAACACAGTAATTTTATCTTTTAAAACTTTTACGGAGATGATTTATTAATTGTAGTTTTCTTTTTCTCCTTTTTAATTGATTGTCAGACTTTATTTATTCATTCCTTTGGTACAAAGTCCTGCTACACAGCTCAGACTCATAGTGATCCTCCTTTGTCAGTCTCCCCAGCTCTGGGATTACAAGCATGCAACGCCACGCCTGGTTTTGGTGGCCAACATGACGGGCAGGGTAGCATGGCATGCGGTACTGGGGACTGAACCTGGGTCCTTGCACTTGCCAGGTAGGTGCTTAGACCACGAAGCTATCTCCCCAGTCCATAAATTGTAGTTTTCTTGAAAGCACTTAGTAATACTTATAAAGTGGCAATAACTTCATGGTTTGAATGCTATAGACCCAGGTTTAGATTCAGTCTACAAAATGATCAATTGTATGATCTTGGGTAAGTCACTCGATATCTTTGAATCTCACAGTCCTTAATAGCTAAAAAGTGTGCAATGATACATCTTGCGTGACAATTATATTTTAAGGCAACTACATTACTGCTCAACTTATTGAAACCTTAAAAATATTTTTATTCCTGTGACTGGCTCAGCCCACCCTGGAGGCGGGGCTGGCGCAGCATGTGTTGCCAGGGATATGGAACTGCAGCCCTGCGCACTTGTCCAAGCTTGCCTAAGCAGGCACTTTAGACCACTGAGTTATCTCTCTGGCCCCAACACCTTAATATTACTAAGGTGTTTTAAAAACACCTTGCTTGCTGCCTAACATATTAGAAGCTTACTATTATCATTAAGGTATTACTACTAGCTGATAAAAGGATGGTGTTTGTACCGACTTAAATATATGACTGAAACCCAAAGATGCCTCAACTGGTTTAAGAAGACATTTTGTGAAGAGAGTTTACAATTATATTCACAATGGTTTTTGTAAGGTTGCTATGGTTGTTATAAGGTTTCTTTAAAAAAATTTTTTTATATATATTAAGCACAGGGTCTATAAGGTCTCATGGACTCATAGTGATCTTGTTGTCAGCCTTCCAAGTGCTGGGATTATAGGCGTGCACCACCACACCCATTCTCAATCACCATCTCAGTGTGCCCTGTGGCGGTGGAGCTGGCATGGTATGCCAGGGATCGAATCATGGCCTGTGTGCTCTTTCTAAGCAGGCACTTTAGTCTGCTGGGCTATCAGGCTGGCCGAGGAGCCACCTTTAAAATATTGGAGCTAGAAGACAGAACTGATGCCCCTGTGTTGGCTGGAGAAAATTACTATAGGGGAAGTGCCCTCATATGGATGTGACTTAGGTGGCCAATAATACACTTGCTTCTCTGAGATGTGTTTTAATTAGATACCAGTGCACTTCAAAGTCATTTAGGAAATTAATGTTTATCATTTAAGTGTGATGTTTTCATTTTGCATTTCTGATCATTTACATTGAATTCACTAACATCCCCTAAATGATTCAAATCAAGTAACATGCTTGTTTTACTTCACAAAACAAGTCATGATGCCGTATTGTTCAGGAACTATGCACACACGTGCAGGTGTGCACACCTGTGCCTGTTCCTCAAGTTTCAAGTCTAGATCAGTGCTTTGCAATTGGCAGGTGTTGAAGGAATATCTGTTAAAGGACTCGGCTTGATACACGGACAACAGTTGGGCCAGTGCTCCTTAAAGGTGGTAGTGAGATGTGTCTCTGTGAGTTTTGAGGTTGAACACAGGTGGGGCGAGTATATAGGTGGAAGAAGGGTCCAAAATCCATGGATCCCGTAGATGCCAACCTCAGATGACCACTGTAAATCCTTTTCTTGAGGAGGGCTTTTTGTTTTCATTTTGGATTGAGAATCACATCTCATTAGCTAAACCTCTTCAGAGTACTTCACAATGGAAACGCACAAGTATAAGATCAAAACAATCACAGAATATTTTTGTGAACTGTTTTGTAAGAGGTGTCTAAATGAACCACTCCAGTGGAAAAAGTGTCAGTTTCTAGAATAACTAATGCATGTGCTTCAAGGAAACTGAAGACAGTGGCCCGATAAGATTGGACTATTGTATTAACCTGGACTCTGCCCTTTGACTTGACTTCACATAGGGCTATTTTTAGGACCAGAACAAATCTGTCAACCTTCTTTGTGGGGAGGAATGCATTTTAAGAAACATCCATAATTACTGCTTTACACTCAAGTCAGGAAATAGTTCTAAAACTAGTCAATAAGCAGAACACCTGTCATCCAACTGTTTGTTGTGTTTGTATGATTTTAAAGAAATGTTGGCCATATATCATTTAAAATTTTAGGGAATTGGGTACCACCCAATGCAGAACAGATTAATTTCATGGTTTCTATATGCATTTGCATAAATTAAAATATAAGTCCTCTCTTGATTTGTTTGAACTTTTTTCAATTAGTTCTGTATGCAGCGCTAGACAGACAGCAGTCTTCAGAAACAACCCAGTTGCTTCTGTACATTGTTACCTTACAGTTGAATCTCTACGGCACATGCATTAATACAAGTGAGCAAATGCCTGGGTTTAACTGTCTTTCATTAGTTTGCCCCAGTGACAAGTCTGTGTATTCATGCCTGCAAAATCATAAGATGTCTTCCTATAGGATATTTTTTAATATTGAAGAGCAGTGAGCCCCAACTTCCTGGACAAAGGTTGATCTTTCATCTAGACACTGAAAAATAATTTTTATTTTTAATCTTTTATAAAAAGTAAGTCTTGGTGAAAATATGCTGGTTTCATATTTTAACAACTCTTAAAAGAAGTTATTGATGTCCCAGCAAAACTTTTCCAACAGCTAAATAATAAACTCAAGAGATCAATGTATTGAGGCTTAAAGATTGAGTGAAAGTTAACTTAGTTATCAGTTAAGAGCCAGGTCTCCTAGCTTTAGATCCATTATCTTATATCTCTCCTAGTTCCTTTGCATATAGCAATGGAAGCAAAGAATGGTTGATGACATAAGCCTGTAATCACAGGACTTTTGAGCAGCTGAAGTAGAAGGATTATAAGTTGGGTCACACATAGGGAGAGACAGGGCTGTGCTGCAGAAGTGACATCCTGCTTCCTGGGTACATTCACCACATTGTACAGCCATGCAGTGTTCCTCAAGCACAGGTCAAACAACACACCACGTGGAGAGAAGATCCAAAGAGCTAACGTGCCCAAGTGCTACCTTTGGTGGGTGGCTCCTCGTCTGGTCCTCTCACGATCACTGTTGCTGTGGGCTTCCTCCAGGTGTGTGGCCGGACTCTAGTCATATTGCTTCAGTCAGTTCCCTGTTTCTGCAATTAATGGGACCATCTCTAGTGGGTGGCTGACAAGGCACAGCCTGCACTAGTCAGACAGTGGGGAGCAGGAGCAGGTTTCTGCTCCAGGACGAGTCAGGGAGATTTTCTTGGTCTTAACAAAGAGGCGGAGGGCAGGACTGAATACTACTCAGAAAGAGCCCAAAGGCAGACCATAAATTGCACTTTAGCATTTTTCCTTCTAGTCTTCTTCTTGCTTTAATGTCTTCACAGCCTTCTTTCCTTTGTTCCCTCCTTTCGTTTGTCTTTCTCTTCTATTCTTTATAAAACTTTTGTCTTTAGCAACACTTGTGTGCAGTATGCAATGATAACATTCAGTGTGGAGAGATGGCTCATGTACGCAACTCGTCCTAGTTCTGTTTTCATGCTGCTGTCTCGACCCCAATCCTCTGTCTCCTGGTACCCTTTTTATTTGGGAAAAAATAATCTATCTCCCTGTTTTCTATAATCTTTTATTTTTTTCTTTGACTTATTTAGATTTGTAGTTTTCCTATAACAAAAATCATGCAAAAGTTCAGGTTCATACTTACGGAGCAAATTTCCACATAATCTTTGTCCAGGTTGCAGGTTAGAATGTTGCTAGCACTCTCCACATGCCAACACCTCCTGCCATGTGTAATCTCCTCTCTCCCTGCTAGAGACAACCACCGTCTTATTGTGATATCCTATTACGAGACTGTGCTGCCCACATAACTATTAAAGCATTTCTATTCCTTGTTTTCCTTTGTAGGTTTGCCACCTAGTCATACATGCTGTAAGATAATAACTTGGTTTTGAATTTTATCTAAGTGCAATAATAATTTACTGTGTTCAGTTTGGTGTATTGTAATTCACTGTGTATTACTAAAACTGTGAAATTGAAAATAATACCCCAATTTACCAGTTTTTAATATTTGTCTTCCCTTTTCTTGTTATATGCTTGCTCTCTCTTCCTCTGTCTAAATGATTATTTTGAACTATTTTAGAATAGGTTACATACGTCGTGGCACTTCACTGATACTTTAGTGTGCATTTCCTAATAAAATGATATACCTTTATAAAATCATAGTACAGTTATAAATTTTATGGATGTACCTTGATATGATGCAACCTATTATGACCCTTTGTGGTCTATTCTCCATGCCAGGAAAGGTTTCCCTTTCATAGCCCCCCTCCAAGGTGAGTTTGTGAATTTAGTGGTCACGTCTCTTATCTTTCCTTTACTCTGGACTATATCTTTAAAATATGTTACTGACCTTTATAAAGAATGCATTCCCTATCTTTTAAATAGAATATACCTCATTCTGTGTTTGACTGAACATTATTTCTTAAGATCTAGCCATAGTGTATCTTTTGTATTTTCTCATTTTTTTGTTATTAAGTAGTGTATGGAATACTTTATACATAGTGGTACAAGTGCAGCTGTTATTAATTACATCACACATGGGTTTGTAACTTTCATTAAGGAGAGAAATTAACTTAACTGGGATATCTTAAGAGTGAGTTATCAGTCTTGGAGGAAAATCTAGCCAGGAGATGGACAGGGTCATACTCAAATTTACCTGATGGAGAAGTTACCTGAAGATGAAATTACGAGCTGGGGGAGATGAATGGTTCCGGTATGGTTGCAAACTCAGACCTGTGGCATGATGGTAACCACAACCCTAAAGCTTCAGTCCTAAATAGCTGTTCTGAAAAGAAGCAAAACTATCAGTCCGAAGCCATTGAGTTCAGTTCAGGGGGCATTAGTATGTACAGTTAATTGGAAAATGAGTAGTGACAGATAAACCTCAGAAACTCTAATATTCAGGGATGCTTATGTGAGACTTTTAAAAATACTTTTAATCAAACGGACCCAAATCCTTTTGGTTAAACCCTTTTTCTCAATTACTAGTTCTCTTTCTACTCAAACCAACCAGAACTCATGCTGTTTGCTCAGCTCCCATTAGGATCTCCTTTCTCGTGTCTGAGAACGGTCTTTGTTGATCCTTCACTTTGAAGTCTATACAGGGTTGCAGTACATGACGACTTTTACGATAATAACCCTACATTTGAGCCAAAAGAATTCCAAGAACTAAGTTCGTACCAGGAAGTGGTTTTAACCTTCATTAGTCCATGTTCAGATTCTGTATTGGTAACTTGCTGTTTTGAAAAGGTAAATCCTTGTAGATTTAATATGTATTTATTTCCAATTTTCTGGCCTCCTACTAGGCTTCTTCTTAATTCTCTTGTGTTGATTTTGATGGTAGGATCATAGACAATATTTGCTTCTTTGTAGACTACATGTGTCCTAATAAGAAATGGATTGGTGATTGTTGAAAATAAAGGTTGGTGGCAGTTCTGACCGGATACTTCCCAGAAAGATATTAATTGCGGATTAACTGGAAGATGAGAATTACCACAACATTTTGATTATAAATAAAAAAATCATGCTTATGATTGTGCTAAAATTTTAGAGTTGCAGTTGCTGGACAGTTTGTGGTGGGGTGAAAGGAGATTTTAAAAATTACTTGAAGAAAGTAGACAGGCAAGCAAAAGAGTTTTCATGTCCAGATGGCTCTCCCTGAGAATAATAAAATGGAGGTTCAAACAATGCAGCTATACAAAGGTGTCAGATTTCAAAAAAGTAAATTTTGGGGAATTAAGAAATCTGGTGAATAAGGTGCAAGAAGAGGAAGTATAAAATTCATGAGCATGAAAGCAACTGAAGAATCTAAGATGCCATAATTAAAGCTCAAAGAACCGCAGTCCGTCTACAAAAGAATGTAGACTTAGCAAGCAAATAGTCCACCAATAATCCTGGCAAATGCAGGGAAAGCCACGCAGAGATCTGTGAGACAGCATGATCATTCTTGGGTAATTGTCGTTTCTACCTGAGAATGATGGGGGCACTGAAAAGGGCTGTGTAGAAGAAAATTAAATAGAATTATCTGAAACCCTTGTTAAAGAAATAGACAGAAATGATCAAAATTGGTAATGTTTAGTCAGTGACAGTGGTTGGGAGAGAGGTGTTAAAACGGTTTCTACCTAGATCGAAATAGAAATTCATAATAAAAACTAAAAAGACATCCTTAAGGAAGGAAAAGTCCAAGACAGCTGCTGAAATCATTGATTTTTAGATGAGCAGTTTAGGTTCTTAAAGGAGAAAATACACTGGAAGGAATCAAGGTATTTTGTAATAAATAATGAACTTTCTATATTTTGTTTAGATAGATGATTCAAGTAAATCTCTGAAGGGGAAGATTTGAAGAAAATATCACAAAAATTATGTAAGTCCAAAGAAGATAAGCAAATGTTTTGGGTCTAAAGGAGACTTATAGACAGAAGCAGCTTTGGGAAGTCTATTTTATTTTAGTCTTTTTGAGACACAGTCTCATTATGCAGTTTAGGGTGGCCTTGTGCTCACTTTGTAGCCCAGGCTGATCTCGAACTTGCAACAGCCCTCCTGCCTCATCCTCCTAAGTGCTGGATTTACAGACGTGCACCTCCACTTCTGGCTTTGAAATGTCACATATGTTAGCAAGTGGGGATAATGAAAATCAAAGCTGTTTACTGTATAATTCTGGCCCCACCACAAGACACCTTTGCAGGCCATTGTTGGTTTTAAGTACCAATGTAATCAGTTGTGAGGTTTTTTTTTGTTTTTTGTTTTTTTTTTTTACTGTGAAAATTTTTATTGAAATAAGTCCTAAAGTCTGAAACACAAATCTCCAGGAAGAAACAAGGGAGGATGAAAAGCAGAGATGTGTGGAAATGGGGAAGTGTGGCTATTTATGACAGACAAATACCAGTGTCTCCATGGAAACAATATTCTTGATTAGGGTTATTATTATTTTACTACCAAGATTGCACTTGCCAGACAGTGTAAGATTTTCTTATTCTCACATTGGCAAAATATTTCCTACTATTCATAAATTCTTATAATTATGAAATTATCAGAAACAACAAATTATATGGGACAGAAATTAAAGGATAAAAATTTTAAGAAATTGAATGTATATCTAATTTCATTTTTAACTGAAAAATATGTACATATAAGTGCAGCTGATTGAAACCAATGAAATTTTCAAAGAAAATTTGCCAAAAGCTTCTTTAATCTCTATATGGAGATAGACTATATTTTCTTTGATACTTTTTTTGTCTGCTTCTTGTACTATGGATAACCACTAAGAAGATAACAATGAACAATGTATTGATTATCAAAAATGTCCTATTAATCAGCTATGAAACTGTCCCATTCATATTTATTTCTCAATAAAAAAAATTAATCAGTTGTTTTTATATCATATGGGAGTTGAAGCATTTTCCCAGTGTTAGGTACTCTGGACCTGGAATTATTATGTCCTGCTTGGACTTATGGGTGCTTAAGAGGGACCAGAAGGTACATCAGACCCTACAAGTGGAGAAGATGCTGGGTTCATTGCCCTTAGGACAGAGAGGGTCATGCATGAGCATTAGACTCTTTAAATGTTGTCTGCTCCCTCTTGGCCCTGAACACCTCGGCGCTGTTCAATAAGGAAGTTAGAAAGCTGGATGAGCTTCTTGGTGTACAGTAGAAAGAATCTTTTAGGTGCCCACGGGTGTCTGAGAGCAACGGAACCCCAAGAGTCCTTTATCCATTTGTTAAGCAGCCATGTGCTACATTTAGGTGTCCCATTTCCCAGTCATCATCCCCCTTCCATCTCTTTTGTGCTCCAGGAGCGAGTCAGCACACACAGCTGAGTCACAGACACTCATCGAGTGTGTTTCTGCATCAGAGTTAGCTTGTCACACTGAAAATATTGAGCATCACGATTCAGAAAAATGCATGTTTTTTCTGGAAATTTTCTATTCTTGCTCAGTGGGTCAGTTTGTTTCATTTCCTCATTGTCGTATAGCTGTCTTCAGTTGGGGAGGCGAGTGTCTGCAATTTTTGAACATGTCACATGCTCTTACGGGGGTAAGAGCAGACACTTTGGAGCCAAGTAGAACTAGGTAGGATGTTGCCTCTTGCAGCGCCTGTGTCACTGTGATATGATGTCTTGAACTTTTTGCGGAAAACACCTAGAAGCAGAAGAGCTGGTCAAATGGAATTTGTACTCTGAGGGTTTTGAGGCGTCTCCACACTGGTCTGCACAGTGGTCGTACCAGCTTACATTCCCATTAACAATGGAGAAGCATTCCTTTTCTCCCACAACCTTGCCAGTTTTTATTATTTGATTTCTTGATGACAGCCTTTCTTTCTAGAGTAAGATGAAATCTATGTTGTTTTACTTTACATTTCTCTAAAGGCTAGAGATGTTGAGCTTTTTTCCTGTATTCATTGACCATTTGTACTTCTTCTGAGAAAAATAATAGAAATAGAAAAGAATTTCTGTTCTTTGCAGTTGCCCATTTTTTCTTTGGGTCTTTTATTTGGGGGAGACCTTTCTCTCTTTTTTTAAAGTTTATCTTTTTCTCTCCTGATGGGTCTATATGCCATCCCCAAGACTTCGTTACCATGAATTGTGCTGGTAAGAACATGAGTATACATTGTGTTGCTATAACGCAAACTTGGCACATCACAAGAGAAGATGGGAAAATCAGGGACTCCCCCAGATCTGCCAGTCAAGCTGCAGTTGACTTAATCCTAATATGTTAACAGTAAGTATTTTACTTAATCTTCTCCTTGCTTTCCCCTTTCCTTCTTCTCTGGCCTTTTTATACACCACATAACCTATTGCTAATGCAATAGAGAAAATATTTTGTGAAATATTTCCTTTCCATTTCCTGCTCTTACTTTGTTCTTTCAGACACACTTGCTTATTTGCCTTGGGGATGGTTTAGGAATGCTGCGAAGGAATGCAAAGACAAGGATACAAATTGGATTTTTTTTAGCAGGTCACTAGTCTTGAAATCCAAGCTTTGTCTGGAAAGAAAGGATTTTCCAAATTCTTTTAAATCTCGTTACCATACCAGGATCAAGCCTGGGGTGGGGGACTTTGATGGGTCATAAATCCACTACTTGGGATCTTGCATCGTTCTGTGTAGATGCCATTTCTGTCCTCTGCCTGTAATGTCTATGCTTACTATGTCCTTCTATGGTGTAGAACGAAGGGAAGGCACAGCAGAATCAGAAATACAACACTCCATACCTCTGGCCATTGAACATGATAGTGAGATGGAGAACAGAGTGAGTAGACCAGAGTTCCAAGTTCTCAGACAATTAGGCTGTAATCTTCCAGGATCCCCACTCAGAGTGAATATTCAAGGAGAATGGGCTTTCCAAATACACAACTGCACATGGAAAGAACCTGAGACTCATGTGTCTAGAGTTGCATTCCAAACATGTGTCACGGCAGAGACTGTGTGGAAAGGGGATGTAGACGTGCTGAGAGGCTGTAGGATGGCTGGTGCTTTGGATCATCCAAAGCAGGGCTGCGCCTGGGCTATCACAGCTTTGGGAAGAGGTCAGGATGGAGAATCCTAGGGTGTGTGACAATGTGCTCATGACAAAGCTCCCAGTATCAAGCGCACCTCAGCAGCCCATTCCTAGGAAAGCTCAGAGCAGCCACTCTGCAGCACCCCTCTTGGCCATATTCAGGGAAGGGAGCAAGCAGACAAGTATGGGAAGTCCTATACCTGGAGGAGGGTGGACAGTTACCTGAAGAGGATGTTTAAGTCATCAAATCAGACTAATCTTACTTAGTTGAGCCAGAATAGAATTTCCTTATGGGCCACATTCATGGGTGTTCATGATGGAAACTAGAGAAAGGGAGGAATGGCATACTGTTTCTACATGTTTAAGTTGGACAGCAAATCCGTGTACTACAGCTGTTTGAATGAGGTAGGTATGTCATTCCTATGTAAGAAAGTGCCTTTTCCTTGAAGCTATTTTTCAGACAAAATGAAATTCAATCACCCAGGGAAGAAATCAGTGCTTTTTGTAACCACACACACAAAATAATTTAGTGAGCATATCTTTGCCCCCTTTTACAAAGGTGGAAAGTGGAAAGGTGTCTTTTTTTTTTTTTTTTTTTTTTGCAGAACCGGGGATTGAACTCAGGCCCTTGCACTTGCCAGGGAAGCACTTACTCCTCTGAGCCATCTCTCCGGCCCCTGAAAGGTGTCTTTAAGCTCATCAAGCCCATTTCTTTTACTGTTCAGATGAGCCCCAGAGTGTTTAATTGGGTCATCGTTGGTTTTGCAGGACATTAGGGGCAGAGCTGAAGTTAGCTCCTGGATTCTGGACTCCTGGAATCATGTGTGTTAGCCTGACATACTGCATCTGCTTACTGGCTTGAATTCTTCGAGTGCTGGGTACCAAGACTTGAGGGTGTGGTCTTGGTTATGATTTCTCTTGGCATTATTTCTTGGTATGTGAAGTATGCTAACTGTGCATTTGAAATAAACTAGCCACTAGGATCTGCTGACAATGTGGACCCAAAATAGCCCTGTGCCATGAAATTAATGCTGTGTAAAATCTTGAGTCCTTTCAGGAATGTTTCTCTGCAAAGGCTTTGGAAAACAATCCCCTTTAAAAAAATCCAATTCAGTCATCACCATTCCAGTTTGGAGAATTCTTTATCTATTACCGTTTTTATAGAGCATAAATTAAAATGTACATAATGACTTATTATTTTCCCACAACATCGAATGGGAAATTAACAAAATCTAGGGTTGAAAATAATGATGCTACATGGTGTAAACCAACTTTTCCAATAAAATGCATTAACAGAAGTGCAGAGAACTGTATACAGAAATTCATTAAATTTATCCATACGCTAAGACTTCATCTACTCATGTGGACAAAGAAAGAGCACTTTTAAAACAATAATTCTAGGATGAAATTGTAGGATGATGGAAACCGGATGGGAGAGAAGCAATGAATGAACACTGTGTACTGTAACTAGTTAGGATGAGGGAAATAAATAATACAGATTCACAGAAGGACATTTGAAGGGGCTGCGCTAGCTCCTCTGGCCTATTTACTGCTAGTTGGTACTACCAGAGGCAGGAATCTGAAGATGATCTTTACTGGACGATAATTGCATCTTGAGACAGGCCCGCCGCATGGCTCCTGGCCTCTTTGTCGGCCAGACATGATCCTGGCCACGTGGACTCCACCCCTGTGCTGTCCATCTGCAGGTCACCGAGGAGCTTCTCTTCTAAGCCGTCATCCCTACAGCAGCCACTGCAGAAGCGTCTGAGGCTTGGTGCGGGAAACTGACCGACACAGAATTCAGGGCCAATGAGAGCTGGCTACAGTAGGAGTGAACTTCGTGAAGGAATCACCAAGGGGCAACGTGTGTAAGTGACAGTGCTTCTTTCTGTGGATGAAAAGGAAAGACAACACTGTCTGTTTCTGTTCATCTTCTATCCTGCGTGCTATCTTCCCATTTATGTATATGTACACACATGCACACATTAAATTTTCCTACTAACATTTTAATCTTTTGTTTGTTTGTTTGTTTTTGTATTCTAGTCAAAGTCTTACCATCTCCAGGCTTATGGAATGACAATAAAAAAAAAA
>NDGN011484092.1:0-13209 GCA_002564285.1 Tympanoctomys barrerae
GCTCAGTAGAATAAGCGCTTGCCTGGCAAGCGCAAGGGCCTGAGTTCAATCCCTGGTTCCACATACACACACACACACACACACACACACACACACACACAAAAGAAAGAAAGAAAAATACTAACAATTTTGTTGTGTTTTGTTACTATTCTTTGTAATCAAGTTAGTCTTTGTAATTTTTTACTCTTTTTCCTAAGAGCAGACCCCCCAGTTGCAGAACTTTTTTGAAGCCTGGATCCAGCACAGTTGGTGGATCTAACACTGCAGAAGGCTGAGGCCTGAGGGTGGGAATCTGGAGCCCCAGCTCCAGCAATCAGCAATTTAGGAAGATCTGTTTCAAAATAAAAGCCCAAAAGGTAGAGTTTAGCCAGGTGTGGTCATGCACACTTCTAAGCCCAGCACTTGGGAGGCTGAGGCAGGTTTGTCTCAACTTCAAGGCCAGCCTGGGCTACATAGTGCCTTCAGGGCCAGCTAAGGAACTACATAGTGAGACCCTGTCTGAAACAAACAAATCTTCTTCCTCTCCTCTCTAATAGAACTCTATTTGTTTCTTTGTTTCGTTCCTTTTTTCCAGACTGTGGCTACTCAGCACAGGTGGAGCCGGGACAGATCCGGCTCCAGCTTGAGGAGGTGGGATGTCAAGTGTGAGCCACCAAGAAGCAAAGGTCTCCGAGCGCTGGGCTTGGTCCTGCAGCTCAGCACAGTGTATCCTGACTTGGACAGTGTAAAACTGCAAAGCTGGGCCCGTGGACCGCCCTCTGGTGAGGCCATTTCAGGGTGAGCTCTGACCTACAGGATGTCACAAGTGCTGGTCTCCGCCCACCTCCCAGGCCTCACCTTCCCACACCCTTCTACTCATCGCTCTGCTGCCAGAGTGCGCCTGCATCTTTCAGACTCTCAAATGTGTCCCATTTTTGGTAGAGTGCCAGCCAGCTTTTCCTGTCCTCTCTGCTACCTCATTAAGCCCGTGCTGGTAGTGACTTTCTCTCTTTGGTACCCTAGATGTAGGGACTGACTGCCTGTGACCAGGTAGAGGCTCAGTAAGGGGCTCACGCTGAAGGACTACCCCTCTGCCGGGCCAAACTCTGCCCTCCTTCACGACTCACTCAGCCTGATGTCACCTTGTTCTAGGAAACACTGTTTGGTGAAGTGTTTGGCCCCGTGGTGAAGATTATGGGCTGGAACTAGGACTCCTTGGGTTGGGACACCTGCCCTGTCACTTCCTACTTCTGTCCCCAGAAACTTTTCCCTTTAGCCTCTGACCTCCACATTCCTTGTCTACACGAAGAAGGAAACGCACACCCGCGAATGTTGCCTCTGCCCTGCCCACTGCCTGACCTAGGATGGCCTCCATCCTTGCTGACACACGCCCCGGCCCGGTTCTCGGGCTGTGAACATCTTGAGGGCTGGGCCCTTTCCCTGGGACTTCCACTCTCATGCGAGAATAAAAGCCTTTCTAAGGTTGCTTCGCCGGCAGCAGGACCCCTCGCTGCGGGCCTAGTGCGCACGCTCGGCTGCGCCTAGCCAAGCTGTGGTAGAATGGCACCCTGCATCGGCCCCGGGCGGGGCGGGGCGGGGCGAAGACGGGCGCCACGCCTTCTCCCTGACTGGCGGGAGAACGAACCAATTGGAGGGACGCCTCGGGAGGGGCGGGGACGTGCCTTGAGCCGGCGCCCGGCGCCCGCGGGAGCTGCAGCCGCCAGCGTGCGGCATTCGCCGGTCGCCCGCTCGGGCTGGTCCTGCTGCCCCGGCTGTTCTGCGCATCACTCGCTTTCACAATATTTTTTGAATACATTTATTTTCTGTTCCACTGAGTTCTTTTTAAGGCGGCGGAGGCCAGGGCGACCGCGGCGACAGTGGTGTGCGCGCGGGGCGGGGAGGGGCGGCCGGAGGATGCGGTTTGGGACTGAGCTCGCGACGCCCGCCTCCGCTGCCCGGCTCCGGCCGGGACGCCGAGCAGGTGGGTACAGGTGCTGGGGGAGGGGGACTCGCGGACCACGACCGACGTGGGGGCCCCGCGGCAGGGGACCAGGGCCCGGTGCCGCCCGGCTCCGCCGCCCCCATCTTGAGCTCCCATCCCCCTTTCGCCTCGGTACCCCCTGCGTCACCTCCCAGCAGCCGCGTCGTCTTCTGCGGCCCCTCTGCGTCCTGCCCCCTTGCCCCTCACGCCACCGGGTTTGCACTCCTTTCCCCATTCTGTCTCCAACCGGGCTGCGGAGCAGGGACCCACCCGTCGCCTACAGGAGCGGTGCGGGGGGCGTGGCCGGCCGGTTCCCCGTTTTTCCCTGGATCTCTGCCGAGGTGGCTTAGAAGATGGAACCGGAGCCCTGGGCCACTCCACCGCGGCTGGGGGCTGGGAGGGGGCGTCCGCCCTGGCCGCACCCCACTCCGCCCCACGCACACCCCACGCAGCCGCGGTCCCGCCGTGCACAGCCTAGCGCTGCTCGGCTCACGTGGGCACAGGGGAGGAGGCTGGCGAGTTGGAAGAAAGGCAGGAGCCCACCCTGCCGCCGGCCGGCGCCCCTGGACGAATCGGCCCTGTGGTGCGGGCCCTTTGCGGGTATCTTGCATTCTGGATCGCCGGCCCCATGCCCCATTCTTCCCCTTGTGGATCGGGCTGCCGAGGATGGGCCTCGGTTTCCATCGAGGCCATTTGCCAGGCTGGAGGTTTTGGCCTTAAAAGCCTCCTTCTCGAGAACACACCTTAGCAATCTTCTCTCCTGAAGCCTGGCTGTCCTAGGCTCCCTGCCCTAGGCTCCCCGCCAGTCTCTACCCGGCCCCCTAAGCTCGGGCGACACTGGAGCCTCCAGCCTCCTCTGCCGCCGCCCCTTCTGCGCCACTCCTGCTACACTGACCTTGGCCTTTGGTCTTGCTGTTCCCTGTCTGGGAACACCCTGCCTTGGGCTCCTGCCCCACCAAGGTCAGAGGAGCCCGTGGTCCCGTCTGAGTTTCCCCATATGGCAAGCAGGTCTCTCTGCTTCTCCCCATCAAATGTCTGCTGCCTCCCAGACCAGAGGGAAGGTGGGGGACGACAAAGCAGCCTCAGCCCTGCCATCCACTCAGGGCACCACGCACTCAGTGGATGTCATCTTCTCATGCAGGTGACCCGCCCTTGCGGGGGGAGGCTGTGGAGCAGCTGCTGGTCTCCAGACACCAGACCTGGGGTGAGGTGGTGCCTGGGGGAGGGGTGGGTTTGCAATGGTGAGGACCACGCCTCCGGGAAAGGTTCTTCTTCTAGCAGGGCATGTCAACTGTCTGGGAGACCTTGGAGCTGTAGAGAAAACTCTGGCTGTGTCACACTGTGGAAGCAAGGGCGGTGGTGGGGGTGGGGTGGGGTGTTGAAAGCATTGTTTGGAAACTCTTACCACCAGCTCTGCAGTGCAGGGCATCTCTGTCCCAGGCTTGAGTGAGTGTGCGTAGCTCTGAGTCTTCTCAGTGACACAGTTGTTGTTTTCCTCCTTTTCAAACCATCCGTGGCTCTGGCTGGTCCTGATCTCCCAAGTTCCTCCCATCGAGGCTTCCCTGGGCCACTGTCATCTCCTCTGGACCCTGTGTCTGCCACTGTGCCACCTGTGTTTTCTAGTCCTGTTTTCACACGGGTTTTTCCATGTGCTTTAAAAAAAAATGTGTTTAGTATGGGGTCTACAGAGTCGCACTACGTAGATCGGACTCGTAGTGATCCTCCTGCTTTTCAACCTCCCAAGTACCGGGATCACAGTCTCAGGCCACCACACCCCGTCTCAATCACTGTCTCAGTGCGCCCCAGGGGCAGCGCCAGCATAGCAGGCCTGGGACTGAATCCCAGTCCTTCCACCTTCCTAAGCAGGTGCTTTAGTTCGCTGAGCTATCTGGCCAGCCCAATGTGCTGTTTTGTTTTTGTTTTTGTTTTTCCTCCAAAAAAATCTCCCTTACCTTGGTCTACCTGGAGAATTCCTATTCGTACTGTAGGACTCAGCATGCTTGTTACTGACCACCAGATTGCCTGTTCTCTCATCTGCACACCCCGTGTCCATAGGCATCAGTGGCGTTTTTCCTTAGGCCGAGCTTGCCTGCTGCAGACTGGGAACATGGGGCTGTCAGGGCATGAGGTCTCTGTGGCGTGGGCTCCACCTTGCTGGTCGGGGTCAAGCCACAAGATGCGGCTTGCCCTATAAGGGGGGGAGGTCACATACAGAGTTGTGGGTGGAGCCTCCAGGCTGCCCCACCTGGAGCAGGGAGGCTTCTTGGGGAGGGTGTAGGGGGAGCTGCCCTGCTGGTGTGTGGGCTTGAGGTGGGGAGGAGGGACAGGAGGGACAGTCCCTAAGGCGTAAGCTCACAGCCATGGCCCAGTGGTTGTTTCATTGTCTTTCTGTAGGCTTGGGAATCCCTTTTCAACTCTGTCTTCCACCTGTACTTTTCAACCAAGTGGAGTTCTCCCTGGGAGAGATTGGGAGTGACTTCAGTGGACCCAGGTGTCCTTTCGCATTGGGGTAGGACAAACCTGCAGGGTTTCTAAAGTTGAGTTCACCTGTGTTTTATTCTTTATTGCTGTGCTGTCTTGGGTAAGAGGCTTGACCTCTCTGAGCCTTCACCTCCTGTACAGATGGGGTTAGTGTAGTCCATGGACACAGGCAGAACTTAAAACATGATTCTGAAGAGGAGGAAGTGTGTGTGAGCTGCGGCATTGTCACAGAGCAGATGCCCACGCTAAGGGCCCTTGTTTGTCTTTCTCTGACTACCAATGGAGCTAGTGACCAAGGGGGGCAACGCCACCCTGGTCCAAGGGACTGAGCTGCCACCTAGCCCAGACCTCACTGGCTCTAGGGCCTTGGGCAAGAGCTCAGCCTCTCTGCTCAGCTGTCTTTTGGAGGGTGGGAGTGAAGGTTATATAAGGAGAATAGCTGCGGTGGCTTCACCGCCCACTCCTGCTGCGTTCTCCCATTTTAGCTGTGTGTCTCCCTTAGGTAAGGAACATGTGGGCACCTGCGGAGGGGGCAGCCCACGGGGAGAAAGGTCCAAGCAGGGGTTGTCCCGCAAGCATGCTGAGCCCAGCAGCTGCAGCTGAGGTGGTTCTGGTGCTGCTGGGATCAGAGCCCGGGAAAGGGTCCCCACCTAGCTGGTAGAGGGCCCGCTGTGTCCTGGATGACCTCAGAGAGGGCAGCGTACAGCACAGGGGTGTGGGTGTACACGGGTGTGTAGGAGGCAGGCATGTAAGGGGAGCTCAGAGTAGACAGGGTGCTGCTCCTGTCTTGGGTGTTAGCATTTGCTTTTACAAACAGTCGAGTCGTTCTTCATAGTTACAACAGTTTGCAAAGTACTTAACCAAGTGATAGTACCCATGCAGGGGGCTGACAAGCTGTATGTTTCATCCTTTGTTTTTTATAAATAAAGTTTTATTGGAACAGCCACACCCCCCTCAGTAGTGATGGCTGTGGTCACTCCAGCACTCTCAGCAGAGTCAAGCCACCACGACAGACCCTGAAGAGCTGGATGCAATTCCTTCCCAGCCCTTGCTGTAGGTGACTCGTGGGCTGTGGTCCTTCTGCCTGTGCTGTCTCTGACCCTAATGAGCTGGTTCTGTCTTTGAGAAAGGTACACTTGTCTTTCACTTTTAGTAGAGAAGCACAGAGGTGTCACACAGCTAGGACACCTCAGCTGTCAGGGCAGGGATTTGAATCTAAGAAGCACCCCCTTAACCTCAGGAGATTTCTATTTCTTACTGTCTTCTCATTGAGCTTTACCTGGTGACATGTATGCTATCTATTTAAAAAATATACTGGCAATTTCTTAATAGCCAAGCACAGGATCCAGTCTTAAGCTATTTTATGCTCAATGCATATACTTAATAATGGCTACTCTGCTTGCCCTTTTCAAGGTCACGGTATCTGCACCGCCAGAGCCCTCTGTGACTGTTCCTCACTTTGGGGTTGGGGGCAGCTCCCCTGCAAGTCATGCGGCTGTGGGGATGGGAAGAGGGCACAGAGCAGGGCCGCGTCTAGCAGTGGGCAGTGGGCAGTGGCTCCCGGGTGAAGTCCCTTGGGCAGAGCCTCAGTTGGCTCTGTGGTCCAAGAAGTCCCCTCTGTCTTTTCTAGGACCTGGAGGCATCCTCAGGGCCTGGCACAGGTCCAGAGCTCCTGACCCAACCTCGGGGATCCAGAGACTATGTGGGGATAGCCCTCCCGCTCTCCTGTCCCCACGGCCTGGACTTGGCTCAGAGGACACTTAGGGAATAAATAGGGTTCTGTGTGTGCCTGCAGGGCCGCCCTGTGTGGCAGTGTTGCTCTCGTGTGTGCCAGATCGGGGATGCGCTGGCTCGGCCCGCTGGCTTGCGAGCTTCTCCCTGGGACTGTGTTGAGCCTGGACCTTGGGACAGGCCCCAGCCCGTTGCTGGGTGAGTGTCGGGGAGGGACGCGTGCCAGGGGTGTCCTGCTTCCCAGGTGCATCCTCAGGTGAGCAGTGAGCAGGGCCACGGCTCCCCACCGTTGGTCACTGGGCGGTGTCGTCTCCTTCCTCTCGGGTCAGCTGTGCTGTGAGGCCGGTGCATGCTCCTATCTGCTTGTTCCCATGCCAGGTTTTGTTTAATGCGATTGTAGTGCTCATCTTCTGTGGAAGCAGCTCTTTCCTTTTCCCCATTTCTTTCCCTTTTATAAAAACCTGTGGTGAGATTCATATAGCACCAAAGTAACCACTTTAAAGCCTACAATTCCCGGGCGTTTAGTAGGGGTATAATGTTGTGCAGTCTTTACCTAGGGAGAAAGCTGTATCCATCTGTATCTGAACCCATGGCCTGTCCCAGTCCTGGCAGCCCCAATCTGTACTTAGTCCCTCTGGCCATACCTGGGGACCTGGGGATGTTTAACGTTAAGTGGGACCATATGCTGTATGGCTTTTTGTACCTGGGCTCATCACCTCCTATGATGTTTTGCAGGTTCACCTCTCTGGTATTGGTTGTTGTACTCCATTTCTTTCTTTTTTTTTTTTGGTACTAGGAATTGAACTCAGGACCCTGTGCTTTTCAGGCAAGCGCTGTGCCACTGAGCTAGATCCCCGGCCCTCCATTCTTTTCAATGGCTGAGTACTATTCCATCACCTGCATTTATTGGTTGAGTTCACCACCAGTGTATAGTGCTAACGTTTTCTCTGTCCCCTGGCTCACTGAGCTATCAGCCCTGCTCCCCATCAGACAGCTGGGAGTGTACCCTCTATCCCAGGTGCTGCCCTACTTGTTCCTGAAACCTGGACATTGGTCTGTGGGCTTCTTGTTTTCCCAGCAGAGATGTGAGGGGGCCCTGGGGCCCGAGTGGAGGTTGGGGCTAGGGGTGGCTGAGAGCGGCAGCTGGCATGTGGCAGGGCACCTTGGCTGCCTTTCTGTCACTTCCTGGAGCAGGCCAGACTCCTGCTTAGAGCATGTGAGCCTGCTGTATGCTGGCTGAGGTGCTCCTCCCTGCCCTTTCCCAGCCCTCCTTCAGTTCCCTTCCATGGGGACCTTTGTGCTGCTGGGCCTGCTCCTGCCATGTGGCTTCTGCTTTGTTCTGGTCTGAAGTGACTGCGTGGTGGTCACCATTCTCCCCTCCCCTCAAGCTAGAGGGAGACGCAGGAGGCCAGGAGCCTGTCCTCGGGTCTTCCCTTCGCTCTGTGCACCAGCATCGGCACCAAGTAGCTGCTCAGCAAGTACTCCTTGTCCCGGGTGGCGTTCAGTGCATCCTCACGTCCTGATGTGCTTGGTCAAGGCGGTGCTGCCCCATCTTGTCAGGCTCCACTTCCTTTTATGCAATGTGGAGAATGTCCCCACCTCTCGGGGTCGGTGTGGCATCTCAGGAAGCAGCGTGTGCTGGTTGCGTAGCGCAGGGGAATCACCGGCTTGGGCTGTGTGGCCCAGGGCCGAGTGAGACGTGCCATGGGGTTTGGAGACTTGAGGAGAAGCAGAACACATGGAAGGTCTCAGAAATAATTTGGAGGTTGGGCACATGTTGAAATGGTTACTATTTTGCATATTTTGAGCTAAATGAAATGCATTTTTCATTTTCCTGGTTTCTGTTTATTTATCTGTTTGCTTCTTTATTTATCTTTATGGTCCTGGAGTGGCACTCAGGAATTTGCACCAGCTAGGCGAGCTCTCCACCACGGGGCTGCATCCCCAGCACTTTCTAAGTTTTATTGAGAAAGTACTGCTAGCCTGCCCGCATGATGGCTAAGCAATGTCCTCCCACCTTGGTCTCCTGAGTAACTGGGAAGGAAGGGGAGCTCCAGCTTTTGAATTTGTAAAATGTGACTACTAAAAACATTTAGAATTCCATGGAAGGCTTGCATGGTGTCCCTGTGGGCACTGCCGCTGCGGGCTCTGAGGCCCTCGGGGGCCGGGATCTGGCTCCCTGCCTGGTGGCCCTGGGGTGGGCACCTGGGCTCTGCTTCCTGTCACCTACGTGACCTTGGGCAGGGGAGTTCAGGGTGTTGTGCTGTGGTTTTCTCTCTAGAAACCAGTCCGGTGACAAACAATGACACAGCACATTTGTTCCTAGCAGACCTCTTTGTGTCCTTGGCCCCAGGAAGATGAGATATGCCCACTCTAGCCACTTGCTATCTGCCTTGGGGGGACCCACAATACACAGACTAAGCAGAGCATGATGGCACATGGATCCCTGAAGGGTGTACACGGGGAGTGGTGTGGACTGCCCCTCAGGGACGGCCTGGTCCCTGCTGTGAGCCATCATGCCAGCCGGCAGCCATGGCCACTGCTTGGCATGGCCAGCGTGCAGCCCCCCCGCGGAGTGCTCCCACCAGCAGCTGCAGTCTGGCCCATCCTTTGCTCCATGAGTTGCACCAGTGCTGAAGTGCTGGGAACCCCAGGTTCACTTCCCGTGTGCCCGGAACCCAGGACTCCAGAGGCCTCTCACTGGCGCTACCCAGTGTGGGTGCGGCTGCTGCTCCTTTCCAGCCTGGCACTGCCCCAGGATGGGTAGATGGATGGACACTGGTTCTCAGGGGGTGGCACAGGCTGCCCTCTTGTTTTTTACTGTCCCTCTGCTCTCCAAATCTGCTGTTTCCTAGCCCAAGAGGGGACTGTGGGTCAAGACCTTGAAGCCAGGAGAAGGACGAGCCCCTTCGCCCTGGGAGCTCTTCAGCCTGTGGTCTCAGGTTTGTGTGCTCTGGGAGGGGAGCTGCCTGGGTGAGGCAGTCATGGGTCTTCCAGGGTCCTCATTCTCATGCGCAGCTGTCTGCAGGTGCCTCCAGTGTGCTGCTCACCTGGGGGGGTGGACGGGGGGTGGGGCTCACAGAAACTGATGCGAGTCCTGGGGAGGGTAGTTGTTGCGGTGTTGTTCAGCTGTCCCCCAAAGCCTCACTGTGGGTCTTTTTGGAGGAGGCTGGATCTGGAGTGTGTGATACTGGGACGAGGTGTAAGTGCTACCCACCCTGAGTGGGCAGCCTGGGTGAGACACAAGGGACTGGGAGAGGCGTGTCACTTGTGGCTTACTGTGCTGCCGCTTGTCTTCTGCTGCTTCCTGCCTTCTCTGGCTCTGCTGTGCCACCATGCCTGGGAGCCAGCCAATGGGGACTGAACCTCTGTAAACCATGAGCTGTGTAAACCTTTCCTCCCTTAGCTTGTGGGTGTTGGGGATTTCATCTCAACAGCGAGAAAAGCAACCAAGACAACCATTTCTTATCAGCGTGTGGTTACAGTAGGCACTTGTGTGCATTTGGGGGAGTGGGGGACTTGGTTTCCGCATATAACATATCCCAATCATTTGGGCCCCTTTTACCCCCCTTCCTCCACCCCCACCCTCACCACATGCCCCAAATCTGCCTTCTTGTTTTCCACCATCTCGCCTTTATTTTAGTTGTTTATTTATATCTGAGGCTTCTCATGTAAGGGAAACCATATGCTATTTACCTTTCTGTGTCTGACTTACTTCATTTAGCATTATGGTCTCAAGTTCCTTCCATTTTTCCTTCAAATGACATGATTTTATTCTTCTATATGGCAAAATAATACTCCATCGTGTATAAATACCACATTTTCTTTATGCATTTGTCTGTTCATGAGGAAATAGGCAGTTTCCACAGCCTAATTATTGCGCGTTGTGCTGCTGGGGGCGTGCTACACATGTATCACTATGGTAGGACGTCGCTAACTCTTTCAAGAATGCACCAGGAGGGGCCGAGGGGGGCTGAATGGCACTTCTAGTTTTAGGGTTTGAGGACTCTCCTTGCCGATCTGCACAGTGGTTGTACTCGTGCACATTCCCGTCACTAATAGGGAAGGGTTCCTTCTCCCCCACATTATTGCCAGCATTTGTTGCTTTTTCTCGTTGGTGTTGTTTGTTTGTGTTTTGAGACAAGGTCTTGCTGTGTAGTTCAGGTTGGCCTTGAACTCACTGTGTAGCCCGGGTTGGCCTTGAATTCATAGCAATCCTCCTGCCTCAGCCTCCAGAGTGGTAGGATTACAGGTGTGTGCCCAGGCCTGGCTTGGTTTTTGTTTCTAATGATAGCCAGTGTAACTGGGCTAAGATCGTAAACCTGCAGCCACCAGCATGTTGAGACACGAAAGCATTTCCTCTAAAGTCAGGAGTGGGGTGAGGGCGCCCACACTCAGCACTTCTGTTCAGGGTGGTGCTTGCAACTTTAGCCAAAGCAGTCGGGGAAGAGAAAGAAAGAAAAAGGGTGTGACTAGGAAATGAAGTCAAATTCGCTGCATTTGTAGACAATGTGATTCTCCGCACAGGAGAACAAGAACCTCTACCAGAAGATTTTTAGGACTGATAAATTCAGCAAAGTGGCAGGTTAAAAAAAAGTCACAAAAAAAATCAATTGCTCTCCTACATATCAATAGTGAACTCACCAAGAAACAATCAAGAAGACAGTTCCCTTCACAGTAGTTTCAAAACAAAGCAACCCCCCTAAGAATCACCCAAGTGAGGAGGCGAGAGACATCCACGATAAGAACTACAGAACTCTGAGGAAACAGCTGGACTTTAGGAAGCGGAAAGACAACCTTTTTTTTCTTGGGCTGATAGAATGTACATTGTTAAAGTGGTTGTGTTGCCAAAAGCCATCTATAAATTTAATGCAATCCCTATTAAAATACCAAAAACATTCCTTACTGGCAATCTCCCCTTCTTAAAATTCACGTGGAACCAGAGGAGACCTGAAATAGCTGAAGCAGTCTTGGGCACAATTCTGGATGTCGAGTTATCCTACAAAGCCACAGTAACCAAACAACCGGGTCCTGGCACAAACACAGACACGCGGAGCAGCAGAGCCAAGGCCCGGGGCAGCCCTGCACACTGTTGGGCTTGTGACCTAGGGCGAGGAGATAGCCTTTGTGACAGAGGTGCTGGCAAAGCTGGGTAGCCACACATAGGAGACTGACTCAAAGGCCTATATCAGCAAAATCAAAACGGATCAGAGACCTAGGCATAAAAACAGGACTATTGACACTGCTGCAGGGCCGCATTGGGAGACACCAGAATCCACAAGCACAGGCAAGGCCATCCTGAGCCGAAGCTCCAGTAGTGAGAGAAAGAAAGCCAAAAATCAGCCACGAGACTGCATTCAATTAAAAAGCAGCTGCACAGGTAAGTAAGCAGCAGGGTGCGGAGACAGCCTACACGAAGGGAAAGAGACTGCTGCCGCTGTTCTGATAGGAGACTACTACCCAGGATATTTAGAGAACTAGCCTCCCCCCAGACAAGCAAATGGGCCGAACAGACTTCTCAAAGGAAGTTCAGATGGCCAATAAGTGAGCGCATGAGAAGAGCATCCTGGGAAATTCAAACATCAACAGCCTGATTCTGTGCGCCCCAAGGCGGATCATGGGGACAGAGGCAGCCCTCCCTGCCAGCCCCGTGAACCCGAACCATCTCGTTTCTGGGGATGGAGTGATGAGTCTGGGGTTGCCCGGAAATGGTGGTGGTGGAGTCAGACCAGTTCTGCCTCATGAGGGCACTGACTGCTTACAGCAAGGGTGTGCGGTGAACAAGTCAGAGATTACATGCGCAACACAAGGACCATCGCCAGTGACATGCGGTCATGTTGGGGGTTTTTGTTAAATGACCCGTTATTTGCAGTATGGGTCATGGGCAAGAGTGACTCTGAGAGGGGACAGATGTGTTAATAGACTTCACTGTCTTGACTGTTGGCGCCTGTGTCTCCCTTACCATCCTGTTGTCAACCTCAGATAGATACAATAAAATTCATTATTAACAAAGTGTGATGCTGCTGGCCTGGCATTCAGGTCCCCTTGGCCTGTCTTAGCTTGGAGAGTGGCACCCCTTTCTGAGCACAGCCCTTCTCCCAAGCCACTTTCCTGGATGCCACTTTATCCTCTGGGTCCTCAGGAGCGACTGCTGGTGTAGTCTGTAACTGCAGAGCGAACGGATGAGAGCATAGGGCTGGATTCAGATGGGTGCGGCCCTGGGCAAGGACACGTGGTACAGGGGCTGCCGCCGCTCTGACCTTGTGCGTGTGGGCATGATCCCTTCTACCACGTGCCCTGCTGTGCCTGTGAGGGAGCCCTGCCCAGCTGCTCTGGAGCACACAGTAGGTGGCCCCCAGATCTCAGCTTTTAGTCTTGGAGTCCAGTAATGTCAGTGGTGGGAGGGGCTTTAGCAGGACCATGGTGTTGCATGGGAGTTGCAGGCCTCTCTGGTGACGGTCCGCCCCTGAGCTCCAGAACCAAAGGTATGTCAGCTCAGGATGTTTGGGAGCCCTCTGTGGGCCTGTTTCCCTCCCTTTGGTGGATAGTCTGTCTTAGCCTCACAGTGCAGTGTGCTTTTAGTTTATGACAGCAGGAAATGTTAGAAGGCTATTCTCTGTCTCCACACGGTGTTCCGAGTTCACGGTGGCCATACTTATTAAGTTGGCCTTATTTTCCTTTTCTCCCAGCTGGCCCCAAGAATGCACTTTGGAAGACAGACCTCTCTGGAATTGGCAGGGCTGCTGGGCTGGGCTGGGCAGTGGGGCAAGCTTGCTCACTAGGCTGGCGGTAATTGGATTTCTGCAGCCAGGCTTGGAGCCTTGCAGGCTGCAGCTCACAGAGCTTCCTTTCCTGGCCAGATGGCTTCTTTGAAAAGGGTGTGGCGGCCTCACGCTCCCTGACCTGTTTCAGCCATTGGGCAAATGGGTGCTTTACTGATGTCATATGTTTGTCCCTGAAGCATGCCTGTCCTCTAGGATGGGCCAAGTTGATGCAGCCTGTGTGTGACAGAGCCTGCATTTTTCTATAGAGAGGGC
>NDGN011484095.1:0-10267 GCA_002564285.1 Tympanoctomys barrerae
AAAAATCCTCCATAAATGTTCCTGGAAGGATAAAAGAAAGGAGATAAGAAAAGAAGAGAAGGGACTAGAGGAGAAGAGAGGGAGGATGGCGGTGGAACATGAGGCGCACACAGAGGAGGGCAAGGGATTTTGTGCAGCGACCCTCAGAACGACCATGGACAGGGTTTGTAGGGGACGACAAGGAGAAGTCACTGAAGAGTTCAGGGCTGAAACACGACACACACAACAGAGAACCCTAAGCAAGGCTAAACCCAGGCAGTTAATTCTGCCAAGGTTGTGGCATCTAGAGGCCTACGTGACAATCAAGCTTAAGCATGAGGACAGCAACAGAAACCAGAGCAGGAGTGGCAAACTCCACTCAGCTCCCTGACTTGGACTTGCAAATGCACTCTTCCGAGACTCGGTAGGACCGCCAGCGTACTCATGGAAGACCAGCACTAGGACTCTGGCGTGCACACTGATGTCAGCATTTTCATTCAAGGCTTCAGGAATGCATCTGTATTAATGCCACCGAATAGTGGCATTTTTTAATATTACTCATTAGCAAGTTTGCCGTGATTTTTTTCAGGTAACTTCTTGTCAGTTGTAAGCAAAGTAAATTTTAATTTTTGTAAATAAGAACATATAAGGATCAGCCAGATTTGTTAAAGCACCTGCTCAGGCAGGCTCAGGGACCCGAGTTAGATCTCAGGGGTGCCGTCCCAGCCCCGCACCTGGGGCATGCTGTGATGGCAATTGAGGCAGGGCCTGGTGGCACACGCATATAACCCCCATCACTGGGGAGGCTCAAAACAGGAGGATCACTCTGAGTCCGATCTATATAGTGAGACCCTGTAGACCCTGTGCTAAGTACATCTAAAAAAGGATGTATGACTAGGTAGAGTTGATAACACAAAGCACATGACAGTGTTGTGGACAAGTACACAGTACACCAGCCAAACGCCCCAAGCGGGAGCTTTGGTCAGAGTGATTGCATTTGTCCATTCATTTCCTTGACAAGGTCTCATGAGCTACGCAGCCCCCCAACTGGAGCTCTTCAGTGTGCAGGTGCACCATGAGCTACACCCATAGAAGCATCATCTAGCCAATGAGCGATGAACTCAATAAAGCCTGCGGGCTGCGGTTCCACTGGAGATCTTCACAGAGTGCCTCCTGACTCCTGAGTCTTCTCCCACGCAATCTGAGATGATTGAGTTCATTTGAACCAGAATTTTATTCCAATAGAAATGTTTATTAGGTGTGTATTGACCTCAAGATATACCTCAATATGCATACAATCAAATGAAAGAGCAATGTTTTGGTCAAACATCACTGCACAAGAAAGATGACTGTAATCAAGGTGTTCTAAAAGAAGTGGTTGCCTAGGGTCTGGTAGAAGAGAAGGAAGTTCTCTTCTAAGGCCTTTTTAAATATATTCATTTTCGAGTGAAAGAATATGATCATATTCACGTGACTTTATTGTAATGTGATATTAATGCAAGTAGCATAAAATACAAATAAAAAGGCAGAAAGCCGAGAGATCTTCCGCGGAGGCCACTCTACCAGCCACTCTTCTCCGCTTACCACAGTCCAGCCTGCACTATGGCTGCGCATCCAAGCACCCAACAGGAAGCCGTGTTATGGCCATTGTGGCAAAAATAAGCACACACACGCTGTCGCGGCGCAAAATGTGGAGAACAAATACCCGTGTCCAGTCAGCTGTGCCTTCGTCCTTTACGGAGCTGCGTGCATAGCTGAAACTTATCCCGGACGCCTCAGATTTGAAAACCCAGCCATTGTTAGACCATAGATTACTTTTCACTAACCAGAGCGAGGCGCGGAAGCCATTAACTGGCACACGCCCACGTGAGTTGTCACACTGCAAAGGGAGCCTGGCTGGGTGGGCACGTGCATCCCTCAGGCTGCACTTCGCAATGGAGAGGAATGTTGAGAAGTCTAGCAGGCGACGCTGGCGTGCTGCGGGCACTCGAGGAAGCGCTGGTGAGTGAACAAAGGGAAAAGCACGCTCCTCCTGCGGCCACCGGGGACAGACGCGCTGGAGCCACTTCAGGAAAGTTAACCCGCTTTATGATACAGTTTACACGGCAGACATTCCAAATGTATTCAGTAATCGAATTCACAGCTAATATCCGTATGTTTTCTAATGAAAAGCTCCCGTTCTATTACGCTGTGACAGTCACCAATTCCACGCTACCTAGCTTGCTCTGCTACATTCAAGCCCATTTCCTCTTGTCAATTTTTTCAGGGAAAGTAAAGAGCAGGTTCTTGCCATTCTTCACATTCCCCAGCAATCAGAGAAATCCACTTCACCTTGCTGGGCTCCAGTAACAAGAGGCAAAAGCGTGGACATCTGAAATTCTGTGCTCCTGACAGGGTGGCACAGGCTCGTCTCCTGGAGGAGCTGCGCCGGGGAAGCCACAATCAATGACCTGAAGTAAGACAGGACACGGAGGAGCAGGGCTGTTCACATATGCAAACCGACCCAGAGCTATTGGAGGTGGGGAGCGCTCAAGGTCCTCCTACTTCTTGATCTTTCTATCTCCCTGAAGAAGTGGAGCTCAGGAGGCTGTGAGATGGTTTTTTTAAGCCACATGACTCATTTTGGGGAAGTCGGGTCGGGAACTGAAGTGACTTAATGCTGCCGGGCAGCCCAGGGCTCTCCTCGGACACACGGCACGATTCCAGGTGTCCTGCAGGAGAGGACATGATAGAATGATGGAAAGAGCCCTAAGATGGTCAGGGTCAAGAGTGTCCAGTTGACTAATAAGAGCAACAACAGTTATTATACAGAACACTGTTTTAAATATGGAAGATTTTGTATGAAATCATTGGTGCTGTCCATGTGTGCAGTGAGTGCAGAGTGACTCGCCGCAGCTTTCCTGGAGACCCCGAGGCTCTTACGGCCCTCCCCTTTGCATGTGCACAAGCTCAGCCCGAGTGCAACCTTGGAAAAACCCAAGGACAGCGCAGAAACTGCTGAGAAGGGATTCTTGCCCTAAGAGATCGCCACTATCAAAGGGCTTCTTTCCAAACTTTGATGAGATAAATTCCAGAGTGCCTCTCAGGGAGCCGAGGCTGGACTGTGGGGCACTGATCCTGGACTGACTGTGGCTCCAGCCAATGGGATTTCAGGAAAAGACTTGAACTGAGAAGCAGTGTGCACCACATCTTGAAAGAGCTAGCTCTTAGGAGATAAAGAAGCACCATGAAAAATGCAAAACTATTTGGAGCTATCTCAAAACCCACAATAGCCGCGCCATACAGCAAATCCTCAGGGGGAGAAACAACACATTTACAGCTTTGGGACAATGATGTACCTTCCGGTGGCATCAGCAGATGTGCCACAAGGAGTGACAGGGAGCACATGTCTTCCCAGGAGCATGTCCCAGCCAGGGTACAAGGACCTACCCAGACAGCAAAACTCGAGCTGGGAACCAGCCTTTCAAGAACCATACATCTATGCATGGGTTGGCTCCAGGGGATGGAGAGGCAGTCCCGGATCTTCTGATCGTTGTGTGCTGCCGGTCTGCTTCTGTCTGAGAACTCAGCTATGTCTCACACAGACCCCAGGTGGGACCTTAATATATAACCATGCTGCTGGGTATCCCAGAATGTAAGTATCGAGGGGCATGGCAGTTAAGAAGGGGAAACCACTGGTATTTCTGTATTTAACATTTTTGATTGAGGTTATCTGAGAATCATTTGCAGTTTTATAAGTTGAGCACAAATTTGACCTGTGATAAGTTGCCAGAAACATGTGGACACGTGGGAGTGACTTAGCCAAAGAGTGAGATGACAGACCACATTCCCACAGCTCCATGGGCCCTCATCACCCTCGGCTCACCGATGTCATGAAGTGACCTGGACATTATGTATTTGTGGGGAAACAAACGTCACCTTGTGGGAGAAATTTTCAACAGATGTGAAAGTATACCAGAGAGTTAGGAACAGAAAATGCATGATTCTCAATAGCAATAAGGTCAGACCAAGGTCAGAAGCCTGTCCACGGTTGAACATTTAGACATTTACAAATGTCTAGAAGGCAGCCCTGCGAATGCTGGTGCGACCAGAAACCCAACTGGCTTCTTTTACAAGGACGGACTTTGTGCTTTCTTCTGAAACTGACCATCAGCTAGCAGGGAGGCGTGAGGCTTTCTCACACACTCGTGACATGCACACACCAGTGCTGAGGCCAGCGCACAGGTTCATACTATGCGATGCAGTCGGGACTCCTGCCTTTAAATGCAGCTCTTCCAAAGATGGTGGCGGGGGCTTCACGGGCCCAAAACTGTGCGGCTGACGACAGCTTAAGCTCTCATTGAGGCAAAGGAGCCGCATCCCTCTTGCGATGCCCACAGCCCAGCCCAGGAGGCTGTATTTTTAGGCAAGGTCCTGCGGAGCATTTTGAAAAAAATGATGCAATGTTAAGTGTTGTGTGCCAGAGATGATTATTCGTAGCTGTGTACAGTTTCTGCCTTCATCCCGGCAGTACAGATCGGTGTTTTGTCAGAGCCCACCTGCACAGCTAAGCCTTTCTTCGCTGGGCGACTTGGAGGATGTGTGCTTATCTCAGGCTTTAGAGGAGTCTCAACTGCGTATCTGCTGAATTCAGAGAGAGGGAGAAAACTCACATTGTGTGGACAGTAAGAACGCAATCTACTGGATGTGAAGTGACTATTAAGTGGCTTAAAGTATTTTCCCCAACTACAGTATCAAATGGAAAGCATCCAAATGTGAACTATTTCTAGAACACTGTGCCCTTTCAGATAATGCATATATGCTTATGTTTTTTAATTTACTTTGGTTTTATGTATCTTTATGTATTAGTGTGAGCATTCTCATCTATAAATGCTTAAAAAGATCATGCCTTTATAAATGGTGCCAAAACTAGAGCTTAGTGGAGTACATGGCTTTATTTCTGCTCTCATAGTGCTGGTGTGCTTTTTTAATCTCTATTTCTGTAACTTTGGCCTGGCCATTAAGAAAGCTCAAATTCTGGAGAAGATGTGATTTCCTCATGGAACCAGGACCCTGACACAATTCTGCACCTGTGATAAAATGCCTCAAAAAGACTTCATGAACCACTGAGCAACCAAGCATAAATCTTGATTATGTCAGCAACAATTCCAATTACAAAATTGGACTTTTAAAAATTTGGTCAACGTTCATCTGCCAAGGGGCTGCGTTTCTCAACCATCGCACCAGGTCTCTTAAAGCTAAGCCTTGCAATAGTCCCACATTGTTTATAATCTGCTTAAGTTGACTCCACAGCAATCAAAATGCTGGATAAAAAAACGNTTTCTGACAAAGCCAATTTGCCAGTTTCTATGAAAGCTTTGAGTTACAAAACCTAATTCACTCATAAAAATGTCTTTAAAGATGCTTCAACTATTGGATAAAAATGTTTTAAAATCCGTCATTGTTCAGGAGACCACCAGCTCCTGATTTTCCCGACAAGTCTCATATAGAAGATGATAACGTTCCAAATGTCATCTTTCAGCATATTCTGAGTGGAATGCTATGGGATTTTACCATTTGTCATTTAAGAACATGCCATTTTACATTAGAGAATGTGCATGTGAGATTCTTGTCCACTAACGAGAGGACTGCCTTCCACATTACCACTGCAAGACATACTGCTTTAGTCACACTTGTCTTTGCCTTTCTTCTCCCCCCAGGGGGAATGTGACATTACTAATGAGATTCTGGAAAACACCCTGAGACGATCAGGGCAGGCCTCGGAGCACGGTGGAGCAGTCACACTGCATCCTACGCCACCATGCGAGATGCCTCAGTGTGGCTGAGTTTATCCCTCCTTATGCCACTGAAATGACAAACCATCCCCGAAGTAGCTTTATCTAGGGTAGGATTGTCCTGCCAACCAGGAGGGACAGGGCACACACAGTTACTAGTCTGACAACCCGATAAATAACACTGATCAAAGTCAAAGTCCCTGTCTTACCTGTCTTTATCCAACACTGCCCGAAATAGTCAAAGAAGGAGCCATTATACTAAGGGTGGAAGGAAGCCAGGATTAACTGAAAATCACGGGAGCTTCATTTGGTTACTTTCTGAAGGAAATGACCAATCAAACATTCAGCAAGCGTTGCTGAGTGCCTTGTGCCCAGGACTTTGTAAAACCCCAAACAGGCAAAGATACAGGAGCTGTGCACCCCCTATTCTTCTTAGAGGAAACAACATCTTTTTGTTATTCAGAAGAATGATGTAGGATGTGAAAAAATAGATCTACTCTTCTTTTAGGTGGGTGCAAGAACCATTTATACACTTGCTTTTACTCTAAATATAAACTGACCTATAAAGATAGATGACTGACATCTTAAGATAATTGGTTTCTGCCTGAAAAATACAATAAAAATTTTCACTGTCTCCATTTCAAGTTTAAAATGATGTAACTTGGAAAATTAAATTTTTCACTGGGTCAAGCATCTAGCTTCTTCTCTGGTGATATTGTCCCATGAGCCAGGCCTCCTTGGGAAAGGCCACTGTGCTTGGGCTTATAACTGTACCTGTTAGTTTAAGAGATGCGTTTCACAAGGTGCCTAGAACTGTTCCAAGCAGTGAGGCTGCAGAAATCAAGGAGAAACCATAAGATTGAAATTCAGCTCCTCCATGAAGACACCAGGGAGCACTGGGGAAATTTGTCAGAGAAACAATGAGGAAGGGCAGCCCAAGAACAAAGAACAACACTGTTAAAGCACAAAAGCATGAAATAACAGCACATTTTCTAAAGCTGTACCTATTTCGATTGTATATAAAATGAAAACAGTGGAGAAAGGGGAAAATTCATAATCCAAATCAGCAAGCAAGGGAATGGGTTAATGACCAGAATGTTCATCAAGGTGGCGAACATGTGCGTCTCATGGTATCTGTATGACTCCTACTGCTGCCGTAACAAACTACCAGGGACCTAAGGAACTCCAGGGCCACAGTGCTGCTGTCCCGCAGTTCTGCAGGTCTGACTCAAGACACCCTGGGTTAGAAGCAAGGGCCAGCAGGGCCATGCTCCTTCTGCAGGCTCGAAGGGAAATTCAGTGCCCTTGCTTTGCTGGCACAAGAGCACCCACGATCCTTCACTGATGGCCCCAGTCCCCCATGCTCAATACTAAGTTGGGGGGCCGAGGAGATGGCTCAGTGGAATAAGCACTTCCCTGCAAGCCCAAGGGCCTGAGTTCAATCCCTGGTTCCACCAAAATAAAAATAAATAAATCAATAAATCAATCCCAAGTTGGTTCCACTGGATCCCCACATAACCCAGGGTAGTATCCCTGCATTACAATCCACGGTCTAGCATCATCCCACAGCATCATTCAGTCCCCTTGGTTTGTAGCCACAGGTTGCTGGAATTAGGACATGGATATCTTTGGGGACAAGGGATGCACTATTCTTTCCACTGAGGTAATTTATGTCCCAGCTTGCTCATTATGTACAATCAAAGAGCACTATGTTGGAACATGCTGCAAACTTTTAGCATGCATTGGATAATATAAAGAATATACACAAGAACTCAGAGCACAAGCATCACTATTTTATTGGAGAATAAGAGAATAAGCTACTTGAAAAACTCAATGTTTGTACAACCCCAAAACTGGCAGATTAATAGATACTATCAAGATACATGAGCTTAGGGCCTGCCAAATAGCTGAGCAGATTAAAGCGCCTGCAAGCAGGCGCAGGGGCCAGAGTTCAATCTCCAGGCCTGCCATACTGCCCCCTACACCCAGGAGCATGCTGAGACAGCAATGGAGACTGGGTGTGGTGGCCTGCACCTATAATCCCAGATCTTGGGAGGCTGTAAATAGGTGGATCACTATGAGTCTGATCTAGTAGTGAGACCATGAACAAAGTGGTTTAAGTGAGGGTTTAGTGAGACCTGTAAACCCTTCCCTAAACTACAAAACAAAAAGATAAATGAGCTCACTAGGATTATTCTTTGAGGCTCAGTGCTGTGTAGTGGACAAGGCACAGCGGCTTGCTCACACTGTCTTCCTTACATTAGGGATTTATTGCCTACTTCAACATCCTCATTCAAGCCCTACACTGAAATTCTGAACAGGGTATATTTTCATATTGATACTTTACCACTTTTAGCTTTTATTTAATTGAAACTAATCTTAATATCACTTTCTCTGATGTCACTAGAGTGTGGCTGGATGGCCACAAGGGGAAATGAAATATTTTTGCACACTTGCGTGATTCTAACCGCTAAGGAAAGACGGCCCCGCATAGTGGTCCATGCCACAGAGCAAGTTTTGGGAAAGAGCCAACCTGATGCCAGAGCCTTCTCCTCCTGGTGTGGTATTGGAAATGGCATAAGATGTAGAAGTCTTTGAGAAAGTAATGAGTTGATCCCCTTCGGTGACCCTGAGTTGATGGTTTTTATACTGCCTTGGCACTTACTGCTCAAAGTCAGTCTTTTAGGAGGAGGAAGCCAGTGACAGACATCACTGCCACCTGCCCGCCCTTCCTTCCCTTTCCTGTAACCTTCAGTGGAAGCAGGGTAGCTAAAAACCAATACTGGCTATAAGGCTCAGCAAGCCACAGGGCCTCTGCAGCACAGGGCCATGGGCAGTGAGAGACAGGCTTTGCATTTCAGCCCGTATAGGAAGACAGTAGTAAGTGGCTGGTGGTATCACCACTTTAAATCATGTGTATTTCACAGTGTGTGATAAAACCTGGACTGCTTACTCTTTGTTGACTTACTACACAGTATGCATTAGGAAGAACAAAAGCTGGACTACAAAACATTGATAAGGAGTGTGATTTTATTTTAAAGAGGAGTGTGATTTTAAAAGAACTTCATTTCTGAAGTGCTCATTAAGAAATGGTCTATCAAACATAAGGTGGGCTTTCTGCAGGTTGGCAGTGGGCTAGAGGCTGCTTTATGGGGCTGCAGTTACCAGTGGGTTGAACTGAGACTGCTTGGTAGAGTCAGCATGAACAGCACCTACACTTCAGGTTAAATGCCAGGCTACGAGATGGTGACTGGGGGACACTGGGAAGGAGACACGGAAGATCTGTGAAAGTATCAAGGTGTCCTAAACATATCTTTACCGCGATCTTGACAGTCATAGGACAGGTGCAGGGCTCCGAGACTGCGATAGGATCAACACAAACTAGAGCAAATGAATGAGCCGAAGCCTGGCAAGCAGACCTCAGGCCGGAGTGCTTCCCAAGGTGAAGGCACACAGTGTTGTTGTAATTCATGATAATTCTCAGAGCAACATTCCCACAGTGACTTTAGCTGATTTAAAAAAATAAAGTACAGTGAAGCAAGAAAGAGCAAAGAAGTGGAAAAATAGATGCACTTAAACATTATTGTAAAGTAATAACCTATGAGCATCTCATGTCATTTAGAATGAATCGAAACAGGATGAAGGGCACAAAATACAATCTTAGACTCACACATCTCCTGCTTTCCAATTTAAAACACCATTCAGTCCTTTATGTTCTTGATGAAAAACATCACCACAAGCAAAACAAGGCAGCTGGAGAAATGAGAATAGCTTTTTTATTCAAATCTCACTTGTTCTCACTGGAGGAAAAAGAAACACTGCCCCAACAGAAGACTTCCAGGTTCAGGTAACCAATGGTAAGTGCATGTTTCCCTGGATTAGTCTTTAGAACAAAAGTTTCCTGTCATTCTCCTTTTCTTAAGCAGGAGTTATTACTTTTAAAGAGCCCAGAGTTTCCTAATTTTCACAACTGTATTATATTATATGACAAAGTCATACTTTCACACCTAAGTTTCTGATAATGAACCAGCCAATGATGGGCTTCCTAAGGAAACAGCCAATGGAAGGCTTCCTAATGAAACAGCCAATGGTGGGCTTCCTAATGAAACAGCCAATGGTAGGCCTCTTAATGAAACAGCCAATGAAGGGCTTCCTAATGAAACAGCCAATGGTGGGCTTCCCAATGAAACAGCCAATGGTGGGCTTCCTAATGAAACAGCCAATGGTAGGACTCCTAATGAAACAGCCAATGGAGGGCTTCTTAATGAAACAGCCAGTGGAGGGCTTCCTAATGAAACAGCCAATGGTGGGCTTCCTAATGAAACAGCCAATGGTGGGCCTCCTAATGAAACAGCCAGTGGTGGGCCTACTAATGAAACAGCCAATGGTGGGCTTCCTAATGAAACAGCCAATGGTGGGCTTCCTAATGGAAAAGCCAATGGTAGGCCTCTTAATGAAACAGCCAATGGAGGGCTTCCTAATGAAACAGCCAATGGTGGGCTTCCCAGTGAAAC
>NDGN011484097.1:0-10316 GCA_002564285.1 Tympanoctomys barrerae
GGGAGGCAGGGGAAGAGTTCAAGACCAGTCTGAACTGCATAGCCCAAACGGGACTTGAACTTGAGATCCTCCTGCCTCAGCCTCCCAGAGTGCTGGGATTACAGGTATGAGCCATCTTACCCAGCTGCCCTCTACGTTTCTTTTCTATTTTTTAAATTAGAGCTGGTTTATTTATTTATTTATTTTATGGCTGGCTCAGCCCACCCCAGGGGCAGGGTGGCACGGAATGTGGTGCCGGGGACTGAACCATGGTCCCTGCGCGCTTTGCCTAAGCTTGCCTAAGCAGGCACTTTAGAACACCGAGCTATCTCGCCAGCCCTGCCCTCTACGTTTCAATGGCCATGTGCCCCCTACACCTTTACATTGTCTCCATGGCATCAGCCACTCTCTGGATGCTGTACACAGCTTCCCACTTTGCTCAGTCTGTCAAGGTCCCTGCTTTAAGGGCCTGGAAAGAAGAAGGGGACAGGACCTAGGCCCAGGATCCCACCAGAGACCACGATGCCGTGGCTCAGACTCTGGCCAGAGGGTAGTGATGTGCACAGGAGCACCCCACCCCCACCCTGGCCATCATCATGGAGGTGGGAGAGCTGGGCCTGGTTGGCAGGGGGAGGCTGGGGGGCCTGGAAGCCTTCAGTGCCTTGGGCATCGGAGGCCAGGAAGCAGATGTCACTGTGAGGGACATCCCCACACCCACTGGCTCTCAGGTGTGTCCAGGGGACACGTCTGCACCAGGACACAGGAGACAGGGACATATGTGGGGCCCTGAGCTCTGAAACCCTAAACTTCCCAGGAAGCTCCCCACAGGCAGCTTGCTTTTGAACTTATTTTATTAGCGGGGCACAGGAATCAAACTCAGGACCTCGTGCTTGTCAGGCAGGTACTGTGCCACTGAACTAAATCCCTGGCCCGCATTTTGCTTTTGGATTGGCGATAAGCAGGAGCTCAGGGGACTCCCCAGCCTCCACCAGGGGCTCTATGGCCCACAGTAGCACCCATTAGCCTTCCCCATCTCCCCTGGGCCCCTCCTGGGTCCCCAATGCGCTCTCCTTGCCCCACAGCGGCTTGGATGAAGGCGAGGACCTCACCTGGGGCTGTCCACTGCTGCGGTGAGCCCAGTGGGGGGGCAGGGAGGGTGGCCGGAAGGTGGGGTGGCTGCCTCCCGGGCCTGGTGGCTTCGGCTGCCCGCTCATCACCCTCCCCTGGCCGCCAGCATCCACCAGTGAGGACAGCTGGGCAGACAGTGAGGTGGATTCGTCCTGCTCGGGACAGCCCATCCATCTATGGCAGTTCCTGCGGGAGCTGTTGCTCAAGCCACATAGCTACGGCCGCCTCATCCGCTGGCTCAACAAGGAGAAGGGTGAGTGGAGGGCTGCGGGCCACAGGGTCTGCGTCCCCATCTGTGGGACTCGGCCACACGCTGTCCTGGTGAGGGTCCCAGGCTGACCTGCTGGGCTCTGCCTGCCTTTCTTCTTCCTGGCCTGCCTTCACCTCTGCCTCTCTCTGGACCCTCCTCCTCCCTCAGGCATCTTCAAAATCGAGGACTCTGCCCAAGTGGCCCGGCTGTGGGGCATCCGGAAGAACCGCCCTGCCATGAACTACGACAAGCTGAGCCGCTCCATCCGCCAGTATTACAAGAAGGGGATCATCCGCAAGCCGGACATCTCCCAGCGCCTGGTCTACCAGTTCGTGCACCCCATCTGAGGCCCTCAGCCACCCTGCCTCTGTCCTGCCACCTTGGCTCTGGCCACATGTGGCCAGGCTCGGGGACTAAGGGCAACCTGAGGTTGGGTCCCCAAGCACAAGATCAGGGGGCGGCACGCTGTCGCCAGGGGTACAGCAAGCTCCCTGGGACCCCGGCCCTTGCTGCTTGCATATACAGTGCCCTGGTGGACACGGGGTAACCGGCTGCTCTCCAGGAAAGGACCTCCCCACCCCCACCTTGGACCCCATAGGTCCAGAGCAGCACCTGCCCAACAGTGGGGATGCAGCATGGCTGGGACTGGGGGGCATCCTCTGTCTCAGACCTTCTGCACGCTCTCCCCCAGGTCTGGCGAGGAGCTAGGAGGCGCCTGCACCCTGAGGTGGGAGCCAGGGATGTGAGCATGTAGACAGGCCTCCAGGGCCGGTGAGGGGATGGGAGAGTCTGGAGCCCACTGGTGGTCAAGTGGTTACCAGAGGTTGCACAGGGTGACACACGCCTGGATCCCAGCACTCTAGGAGGCTGAGGCAGGAGGATGCCATATGGGAGCCCCTTCTGGGCAATTTAGCAAGACTCTGTCTCAAAATAAATTAAAAGAAAAAACTGGGAATGTTAGCTCAGTATGAATTCCTAATATTTCAAAAACGTTAAATTTTGTGGGGTTTTTTTGTTACAAAGGCTTAGGGTGGCAGGGGAAGGTAGCATTGAGCCAAGGGCTGGGGAGATGGCTCAGTAGAATAAGCACTTGCCTGGCAAGCGGAAAGGCCTGAATTCAATCCTTGGTTCCACCAAAAAGAAANAAAAAAAAAAAAAAAAAAAACAAAGAAAAGAAAAGAAAAAAGCAAGAAAGAAGGAAAGAGATAACAGGTCAGAATGCGCTTGTGCAGAAGACAGTGAAGCCAGCAGGCCAAGGAGGGACCTTCACATCCCGCCCCCTGAAGAGGCTTCTGGGGGCCGGGGAGGGGGGTTACGGGCGCTGGGGCTGACCGCGATCGCGCAGCTGCGGGAGGCCACACGGCCACCGCCGCCGCTGTCCAGGCCGGCAGCTCAAGTGTTCGCCGAGTGGAGTCCACGGAGGAGGCGCTCAGGCGCGCCGGGATTCCTGGTCACTGGCCTTCCCAACAAAACTGCAGTGCTGTGTCCTCCCCGTTTCCCACACTGAGGCCCAGAAAGGCTCAATGACTTGCTCGGTCCCTCAGCTCATTTACAGCAGACCTAGGGGTGCCCAGCTCAGAGCACGGGCCGGCCCTGCCCCTCCATCCCTCAGGCCTCAGAACTGGCCGGCACCGACCCGTCGCCTGCATCCTGCGCCCCAGCCGCGCTTCTAGGCCACCGAGGGTTAAAGGCGGCTCTGGACTCCTGCCTTCTGCCCCCAGCGATTTTATTGTCTTCGGAAGAAAGTTTACGCCTGGCAGCGAGCAAACAGCCCTTCGGCGTCTGCCAGCTGCGGCCGAACGAGGAGGAGGGGGCCCTGCTGCCTCCCGCCCGGTGGGGCGGCCTGGGAGCCCGGCCAGACGCGGCCTCTGCTTGCTGAACCAACTGGTTTTGTCTCGGGCCAGCCCGCCCCGCCTCCAGGGGGTTCCTGGAGCCAGCGCTGGGATTGGACGTCGGGGCCAGCCTGCTCTGTCCTAGCTGGTGCTGCTGGCAGAGTGCAGGCTGGGATTGGGGAGCACAGGCGGGGATGAAAGGCCAGAGTGGGGAGCAGGGAGGCTTGTGGGGTGCAGGCAACCCTTGGCAGGAGCTCTCCCACGCACGGACACCTTGTGAGCCGGCAGCCAGCTCCTCCTCCTCCACCTGGTGCCCTGCGCAGACCCTGCCAGGCCAGGGCCTCCCATGCCCCTCACAGGGCACACCTCTGAGCTCCTGGGCTCCCTGTGACTGAAGGGACAGCTTCAAGTGGAGGTGGAGAGGGGGAGTGGGAGAGAGACAGCAAAAGCCTCGGCCACCTCCCGCCAACCCCAATCCTGAGCGTGTGATGAGGCAGGAGAAAGAGTTGGGCTAAGGAGCTGGGAGTTTTCGGTCCTGGGGATTTAACCCAGGGCCTGGATGATGCCACAGTTACTCATTTGTGTGATGTTTAAATTTTTTTTTTTTTTTTTTTTTTTTTGAGACCTTGTCTTGCTGCATTGCCAGGCTGGTCTCAAATGTGCAATCCTCGTGCCTCAGTCTCCCAAGAAGCTGGGACTACAAGTGTGCCCCATCACACCACCAAGAAGGCTGGGTTTGTATCAGTGCCCTGCCCAGCTGCTGGGGCCATTGAGGCCTCTGAGAGACTTGTCCCAGACTGGTGCAGCGGGAGAACTGTCACAGAGGGGCCTGTGTCCTCCCAGAGAGATCTAGCTGGGGTGCAGGGGGAGCTCCAGGGCTGGACTTGGAGTTGAATGATTGAGTCGAGCTCCAGTCCTGCCCAGTCCGGCTGGCCTTCCCAGGGGCTCCCCTGAGAACAGCCGTCAGAGTAGATCAGGCCACTGGCACAGCAGGGCCTGTTGTCACACCCAGTGAGCCTAGGCCTGAGGTAACAGAACCATGGGCTTCAGCAGCTGCTTTGATAAGTTCTGCTTTAAAAACCGAAAGCATGAGCTAGTCATAGTACTGCACACCTGTAATTCTAGCACTGTGAGAGGCTGAGGTAGGAGGGCCACAGGTTCAAGCCCAGCCTGAGCACCTCAACCAAACCCTGTCTCAAAAAAATTTAGAAGGGCTGGGGGTGTAGCTCAGCGTGAAGGCCTTCAGTGCAACCCCTTGGTCCTGAAAAAAAGAAAAACTGGAAGTTATGTGAGGGCGACCATCATCTTTGAGCCATGCATGCGTTTCGGAGTCTCAATGCTGCAGTTCTCCTGGCCAGTGGTGTCCCTGGACACCTAGTACCCAAGTAGGCTGGCGCCTCAGGAAGCACCCAGCCCTGCTCTGGGACCATCTCCCTGACAGATGTCCCCACCCCAAGGGCCTAGGCCAGAATAAGACACTGGAGACTCGAGAAGACCACATCCAGCCAGGTTGACACAGTTCTGGGTTTTATCCACAGTCATACAGTCACGACTTATATATAGATATAGATATTTGTATTTATATACCTTTAAATTACACAATCATGTACAAAACAGGTGCGTTGCTGAGACCACAGCACTTCTCGGAGGTTCACAGGTGTCGGAACTAATGGAGTCAGGAAGCCTCGGGCGGCAGGTGGCGGCGGCGGGGCAGCCAGGGCTCTCGCAAGCCCAGCTGCAGGGTGGTCGGTACTGGAGACAGACGCCCATCACTGGCTGAGCCCGCCAAGGCCAGGCCTGCGACCCATCATGTTGGGGAGGGCGGGGCTGTGAGAGGCGGGGGGCGTGGTCTGGACACCAGCACTGACAGGTGGGGTGGGCCCCACCTCAGGAGGCTTGATGAGGTGAGACCCTCCTGCGTTGGGGTCCTGAGGGGTTTGGGGGCCGATCCCACTTGGGGTTGTGGCGGTGGCTGCTCTAAAGGGGTAGGTTCCCCAGTCCTTGCCAGCACTGGGCAGCCAGAGAGACAGGCCTGGGTCCAGCCTGGTACAAAGAGGGGGTTAGGCCCCAAGGTGCAGGCAAGCCAGCTTCCTGCCTCTGTAGGCAAGTGGTAAGGAGCAGAGCCCCTAGCCCCGATGTGGGCTCAGCAAGGGCTCTGGGCTCCGAGGGGCTCGGGCCAGGGCTCGGGCTGCCACAGAGGCTCAGAGACCAGACAGTGATAAGAAGTGCAGGCAGCTGGGGGCCTGCCTGTCCCTCGTGCCATTGTCCTTGGCACTGAGTGAGGCCTGTCCAGCCTGGGCCCCTGCCAGAGCTATCAGTGCCCACAGGAACGGGGCAGAGCCCTAGGGCTGGGGCTGCAGGTTGCCTTTGCCTGGAGCCCCAGGAGAACACTGAAGCAGGAAGGAAGGGTCCAGAGCCTGCCAGAGGCAGCACCAGTACCCGACACCAGGCCAGTTGGTCCTCTGCCCCTCACTCCTTTCACTGGGACCCAGGCTTGGAGAGGTGGGGGCGCTGCCAGCAGGAAAATGTTCAGCAAGGTTGGGGCACCAGGAAGAAAGATGGGGTGGCTGTCCAGCCCGAGGCCAGAGGCGCTCTCTCCCGCCCCACTTGACGGCAGGCTTTGCCCTGATGGCCCGTAGGCTGGGAGAGCCTGTGGCCCTCCAGCATGTCCCAAGGCCCCAGATGGAAGAAAGGGGTGGAGACAGTCAGGCCAGGAGCCTTGCAGACACAAGGCTTGGCTTGGAGAGCTGACACAGCCTGTGATTCTAGGGTTTGGCTAGGTACGCAGGGAGTGAGAGCGGGACGGGGCAAGATGTCCTCCTCCCCAGGAAATGGGAGGAGGCTGCTACTGTTGCTGGCTTTGCCCTGGGTTTGGGGCCCCTACCCCCTAGCCAAAGGGCTTAAGAGGGCCTCTGTGAATGACTGAGGGGTGTGGCTCTGAGGAGGGGGCTCTGCCCACAGTGCTGGCAGCTGGGAAGAAGCGTCTTGGTCCACAGATGGCCTGCCAATGGCCTGGCCTTGGGAGGCTGGCACAGCCTGGGCTGAGGGCCCAGTGTCCTTCCACTCACCCTCCACTACACCCCTCCATCCAGCTCACCCCTTTTCATTTCTGGGGAAGCCTGGGAACCTCTATAGGAAAGAAGGGTGTCACTTCCTCCTCCAGCCCCACTGATCCCAAGGGATGGGTCTAGAAGAAGAAGGTTCTCTTGGGGTAGTGGAAGACTCAAGATTGGGGTCTCCCTTCCTGGGGAGAGGGAAGAGGTTAGGAAGCCAGGCTCAGAGAGCAGGGTGGTGCTGGCATCTGCGGTGGGTTGGGGCAGGTAGGCGACAGAGTACATGGGTCCAGATGTCTCTCAGGGCTCAGGAGACTCTTTGGTGGACTCCGAAGAGCAGATGTGATGTTGGGCTAAGTCCTAAGACCCTCAGCCACCCCGGGGCCATCGTCCCAAGTTCCACCACCCTGCCTCCAGGTGGCCCTGCAAATGCTCTGTCTCTTTATATATTTTTTTGTTCTGTTTGACTTTTAAAAAAATAAAAGCTTGATCGGAAAATATGTCTGGAACTCTATGGCAAGGGGAGGGGGAGGAGCGAGAGGAGGGCGGGGCCGCGGTGGGACGGAGGGAGGGCGTGGCCGGCGGGCAACTAGATGGCCTCCACGTAGTTGGCGGGGTACAGGCCCAGCTGCCCGCTGTCCAGCCGCCCACGGCACCAACCCTGCTCGTCCTCTTCACCCAGCTTGGTGAGCTCGTCTCCTGGGAAGAGAACACAAGAAGGGATGGTTGGCCCGACCGGAGCAGAGAAGCTGGCCAGTCCTCGGTCCAATGAGACCTCCAAGGCCCCATCCGCGTTGTAGTTCCAATGCACGCACCTTGGGTTCTGACCTCGGCCACGGCCCCACCTCATCTCAACCCAACACTCGTGTGCATCACCTCATCTGGATCGGTCGGCCCTGATGTCCAGGACCCACCTCCAGTTCCTTTCACAGCTTCCAGCCTTGCTCCTTAAATTGTGTCTCGACTCCACCCCACTTTATTCCATGCGTTCCCTAATCCAAACCTTCGGAGGAAGGCTCAGGCCCTGCCTCTCGCCACACCCAACCCAGGTCCTGGCCCCGCCTCCGGGCCCCGCCCCTCCCCCAGCCCGGGCCCAGCCCTCTCCCCACGCCCCGCCCAGCTGCCCAGCCCACCCTACCGGCCTTGAAGCTGAGCTCGTCCTGTTCCTGGCCGTCGTAATCATACAGCGCCCGCACACGGACGCCCTTGGCATCATCCTCGAAGGGATTGGCGCCTCCGTTAGCCTCATTGCCCCCAAAGGGGTTTCCACTCTCGTCGTCTGACCACTCAGTGGCGTAAGGCTGGCCTCTGTCGTAGCTGCTGACGCTGCGATGCGAAGGAAGGACGCCTCGAGAGCGGCCCCAGACCCAGGGCATTCCCTGCTAATCTGGGCTCAAGGCCCCAGTATTGCCAAGCTGGATGGGAGGGTCAGGGGCCAGTAGCTCTCAGATCAGCTCTGTTCGGTGGAGGGAGGGGAGGGAAAGGGCGGGAGAGCGGGAGATAGCTCAGTAAAATAAGCGCTTGCCTGGCAAGCGCAAGGACTTGAGTTCAATCCCTGGTTCCGGAAAACAAACAAACAAAACTCCAGAGGGACCCTCACCTGCCGCGGTCCCCAGCCTGGGATGTGGACTCCACTGCCCCGGTGGCATTGCTCAGCGCCGCCCCCTCCGTCTTCTTGGGCTGCTTCTCCTTCTTGGCGGCGGTGTGGGGCAGGTCTGGGTTCCACTCCTGGTGCAGACAGGGAGCAGCAGCTCTGGGGCTGAACCTCTAGGCCCTTGCCAGCCTTTCAGACTCCCGTTCCCCATCCCCACTTGTCCTCACCTCGAACTGGGGCCAGTTCATGGGCATGCCGGGGCCGCTGGTGCTGCGGAACCATCGGAGGTCCTCCTGGGCATCAGCCCCCCGGATAGCCTGCTCCAGCTCACGGTACACGTGGATGTAGCTGTGCTCGGGGACAGGGGGCATAGAGGGCAGGGGTTCACCAGGACCTCATCTCATTCCACTTAGGGGAGCAGCAGCGTACCTCAGTTGGCTTCCTGTCACATGGCAGCTCGGCCACTCACCCACCCACCACCCACACACTTCCTGGGTGCCCAGCATGGTGCTGTCTGCGCATACCCAGGTGGCCTCTTCCTCTCCATCACTGGGTCAGGGCCCCTCTGCTGGCTGTGTCCACCATGCCAAGTACCTGCTATTCTCTGCCAGGTTGAGGTGACGTTTGATGTCCAGCAGCACCTCCTTGAGGAAGACCAGTCGCTTCTCCTCAAACTGCTGACACTGCTCGAACACCTGCTCCATGCCCTCCATGTACTGGGGTGTGGTCTTGCCCACGTCATCTAGCACCTTCTCGTACTTCTCCTGTGTCTGTGGGCACCAGTGTGGAGGGAGGCTCGTGAGACCTCTCCAAGTGCGGGCCCTGGCCATGTCCCACTCCAGGGGCATTCAGACCCCAGTCCCCAGCCCCCACCCCCTTGCACCTTCTGCACATCCTGTTTGCATTTGTCCACTTTGTCCTGCAGCTTCTTTTGCTGCTCAGGTGTGACCGACTGCTCGCTCTTGCTGTTCATCTCCCGCGTCATGGCCAGCTTCTCCTCCTTGCAGGCCAGGTGGTAGGCCTTCTTGGCAGCCTCCAGCTGTGAGAGAGGACAGGGTACACAAGGGTCCCACTTGTGAGCTGTGGTCACTCATCCTGGGAGCTGCTGCCTGCCTGCCTACCCCAGGAGAGTGCTGGGCACACAATCTTGCACAGCAGGGGCTGCTGGCTGTGGCTTGAGGTGTTTGGACAGGTGCCCACTTCTGTGATGTCCCTGCTGGGCACTGCAGTGCCCATCTCATCTGACATGTCCTGTGGGGATCTCATGGGACCAGGGCCCATCTTCCTCTGGGTCTGTCTGCCCCATGGTGGGTGGGTCCTAGGGAAGGTGGAGCTTCCTCCCTGTGAGCACACTGCCTGGGACCGTGTGCTGATCGCTGCCCACCCAGAGGGACCCCCCCCCCCAGTCCCCAGCCCACCCTGCCCTGATCTGGGCACCTCCTTCATCTTCTTGGCCCAGGGCTTCTGGGCCTTGCGGAAGCCGTCCTCGGCCTCCTTGGTCTCCTTGAAGCCGCCCATGATCTGCTTGTGGTAGGCGTCCTTCTGCCAGTTCTTGACTTTCTCCAGGTCCTCATTCAGCAGGCTGTTCTTCACCTCCTGGTGTAGCTCGCTCACCTTGTCCGCCTCTGTCATGATGGCACCCCAGGCCCTCTCCAGGCTGCCATACTGTGGGCCTGAGGGTGCGACAGGGGTCACAGTGGCCCTCCCCACCCCAGAGCACTCCATGCACTTCTGTGCATCCTCCAGGGCCCCAGCCACCACCTCCAGGTAGCCTCCTCTCCCGGCCCACCTGGGGCTGCTCCTGCCTCTTTCCCCATTCCCCACCAGCGTGGGAGCCCCAGGGGCCAGCCTGGGTCCTCCAGGTCTTTTTTTTTTTCTTTTTGGTGGAACCAGGGATTTGAACTCAGGCCCTTGTCTCCCCGCCCCTCCTCTAGGCCCACAGTATGTGCTCAGGAATGTACAACTCCAGCACCTTCCAGACAACAAAGGAAGTTAGTCAGCTTCCTTTGTTGTCTGCATGCGGCCAGGTTCTGCTAGGCAGCAGCCCAGCCCCTGCCCTGATGGGGTCTGGAGTCCAAAGGAAGAGAAAAATAGTAACAAAAAAGTATAAACCTCAACCCCAATCAGGATCACAGGAATGCAGGGTGGTGACACTAGACACAAGGTATGGTTCCAGACTGGGCCAGGGCCAGCCCAAACATGCTGTGGTCAAATGTGCATCTGGATTGTGTTAAATGACCCAAATTTTTGTTTGTTTGTTTAGGGTTTTTGTTTGTTTTGTTTTCTTGAGTCTGGGTGAAAGGTATATAGTTGTTTGCATTGTGGTTAAGATTTTACTAGAAGCTTAAATTTCAAAATTTTTAAAATAAATTTTATTTATTTGTGTGTGCGTGTGTGTGTGTGTGTGGTCAGCTCAACCCACCAGGGGTCGGGGCTGGCTGGCATGTGGTGCTGGGGGATTGAACCGCCGTCCCTGTGCT
>NDGN011484098.1:0-10456 GCA_002564285.1 Tympanoctomys barrerae
TACATAGGAGGGCAAGAGTTCAGCAGAGACTGGGCAGCCGCTCCCTGCTGTCTGCGGGGCTGAGGCTCCAACCCCAGGTTGGTGTGTGCAGGTCGGGCTGCAGCAGCAGCAGCAGCAGCAGCCGCCCCAACCCACCAGCTCTCCTGGGTCCAAAAGCAATTCCAGTTCAGAAAACTAGCCTGGTGTGGCGGCCTCGGCTGGTAATCGTAGCACTCAGGAGGCTGAGGCAGGAGGATCCCAAGTCTGAGATGAGACCAGGCGACTGAGCAAGACTCTATGTGCAGCGGCCAGGGTTCGAGCCCTAGCGTGCTGTGCTGGCCTTGCCCTGGGGCCGTGCTGAGATGGCAATTGAGACTGGGCACGGTGGCACACGCCTGGAATCCCAGCACTTGGGAAGCTGAAAACAGGAGGATCACTATGAGTCTGATCTCCGTAGTGAGACCCGGTAGAAGCTGTACTAAATACATAAATAAAGACTCTGTAAGACTAGGGACGCAGCTCAGTGGCTGAGCACTTGCCTGGCAACGTGTAAGGACCTGGGTTCAACCCTGGGTGCCAGAACAACAAGGAAGAATCGTCCCCACACCAGTACCAGAGGGGACATCTCTTCTTGAACCCGAGCCTCGTGGGTGACTCCCACTCCTGTTGCTGCTCTGTCTATACAGCAGGCGCCTAGGTTCCCTGACCCCAGAGCCCACAGGGCATTGGCAGGACTGGCCCAGAGCCCAGGTGGGAAAGGGTTCAGACCGCCTCCCAACACGGGGTCAGATGGAGACTGAGCTCAAAGCCAGCCTGAACTGCAGCGTGAGACCCTGTTTCAAAAAGAGAAAAACAAAACAGACAGACTGGAGATCAAGGAGGGGAGTGTCTCTCTCTCTCTCTCTCTCTCACACACACACACGCACACACACGCACACACACACACGCGCACACACACACACACACACACAGTGCAGCCTGGCTTCCCTGCGTCCTCAGTAGCTGGGCCTATGGCTGCGTGGCTTTACCGAGCCAGAGTCTTCAGAAAATGTGACTGGGGCTGAGTCTAAAGTTCTCTGTTCTTCCTGCCCTTCTCATCAGAAACTCCTCCTGCTGCTGTAATTAAAGCAGTCCCTGGGATGGTGTGTCAGACGGCTGTCACCCCAGCACTCGGGAAGCCCAGGCAGGAGAATCACAAGGTCATGTCCAGCCTCGGCAGCTTAGCAAGACTCTGCCTCAAAATTATAAAATAAATAGGATCGGGTGTGGTGGCACATGCCCGTAATCCAGCACTCGGGAGGCTGAGGCAGGAGGCTAGCCATGAGTGTGAGGCCGGCCTGGGCTACACAGTTACATAGCGAGATCCTGTTTCAGAAATATGCAAACTCATAAATAGATGGCTGGAGATGTGGCTCTGGGCAAGGGCCCTGGGTTCAACCCCCAGTACTAAAAGTAAGTTCACATGATCTGGTTTTATTATGCCCTCTGAAATTCTCCTGGTTATACTACTTGTTTCCTTGGTGATCTTGGTCTCTTTGGTGGCATGTACATTCCAGGACAAAGGCCTTCCTTACCTGTTTTGTGCACTGCTCTATTCTTGCTATACAGAACCATGCCCAGTTTACAGTAGGTGCTCAATAAAATTTTATGAATTTTGACAAAGAAATGAGAGGACATGGATGGGAGGTGTAAGGTTAGGTGTAGGGGCCATATCAGGGGGGAGAGGGAGCAGTTAGGGCTTGATCGGTTAAGACAGCGCCCCATGAAGGAGGCGAGCGAGCCAAGGGCTAGGTGGGTTCACACACCGGAGCCAGGGGGCACAGGCAGCGACAGCGGCAGCCGCGGAGGAGGCGCGAGGTGATGGAGGAGGAGCCGCAGGTGTCCAGAGCACCCCCGCCTCCTCACAGCGATGACAACGCTTCACAGCCAGCGGCGGGAGGATCCGGATTTAGTGCCCGATTTAGCACCTTCTGCTGAGAAGCATCTTTGCCAGAGAAAAAGGCATGGAATTGAAAGGGAAAAGAGGGGGGAAAGAACCCACGCAGACCCGTCTCAGTATCAGCCGCGGGCACCACGCGTGTAGGAGCTGCCCGTGGTTTCGGTGCAGCTGCAGGTCTGTGTTGTCACAGTGTCCTGAGGGTCTGTCGACTTTCCTTATTTTACCCCAGGACTTTGAGAGTCTTGGTTATGTACTCAATCACTAAGTCCCACCCTAGCCCGTTTTATATCTTTTGAAAATTAAAAAGTAGCTGTGTGTGGTGATGCACGCCTGTAATCCCAGCACTGAGGAGGCTGAGGCAGGAGGACTGCTGCGCGTTGGAGGCCAGCCGGGGCTTCGCAGCGAGGCCCTGTCTCAAAGAAAAAAAACTGCAGAGTGAGTGACACAAAAGCTCTTCGCTGGGGCCACCTTGGGGAGTCAGGATCTGCAGACTCTGTCCCTGATTGTTTAGTTTTTGTCGCTACTGTTTGGACAGGACTTTTGCAGCGCTGGGGACCCGCCGGTGGCCCTGCCCATGCGAGGCCGGTGCCCTCTCTCGCGTCAGCAGATCTCAAGTCCGTGAGTGCTAATGTATTTTGTTGTGAGCTGTTTCCTACTCCCGAAAAGGGATAGACAATAACCAACCACCAAGTTAAGAAACGAAAGGTGCAAATTACTTTTGCAACTAAAAAAAAAAAAAAAAATCTACAAAGTTTCTTTTTTTAAAACTATCACCTGAGGGAGTTTCAGTTTCTGGTTTCTCCCTAGAGAGCCTGAAACCCCTGTGCCTGGAAGCCTGGTCTCCAGAAGCCACTTCAAGGGCTCTAACTGCTGCCTGCGTGGGAGGGTCTGTCAGCGTCTGTACCTGGAATTGAACTCCCGACCTAGCACCTGCCAGGCTGGCCCGCGCTTTCCTGCCGCCTCAGGGGCCCCCACACTGCGCTGCACTCCCGAGCAGAGTGCTCCTCAGCTCTATATAGGTGTGTCTTTCTGAGACGGGGCTTCCCTGTGCCCCTTGAACTCACTGTGTAGCCCAGGCTGGCCTCTAAGTCTTGGTGATCTTCCTGCCTCAGCCTCCAGAGTGCTAGAATTACAGGCATGTCCCACTGCGCCCCACCTGTAGGGCCACTTTCTCATGGCCATTTTGGTGAGCAAAACAAAGTCCTGGGATCTCCAAACAGTTGGGGTCCTTGCCAGGGTGACCTGAGAAACTACTCTTTTTGGTTTATTTTGAGACAGGGTCTCCCTGTGCAGTTCAGGCTGGCCTTGAGCTTGCCATGTTGCTGAGGGTGGCTCTGAAATTGTGGTGATCCTCCTGCCTCAGCCTCCTGAGTGCTGGATTACAAGAGAAACTGCTCTTAAGGGACACAAAAGTTAACCTGATAGAGGCTGGGGAGGTGGCTCAGTGGAATAAGCACTTCCCTGGCAAGCGCAAGGACCCAAGTTCAATCCCCGGTTCCACCAAAACAAACAAACCCCCAAACATTTAAAAACAAAACCCACCATTGATAAAAGCCAGCAAGTGACAGAGCGTGTGTGTTCCTGTACTTACAAACCCAGAAGGTGGGTTCGTAGGAGGTAACTTGATAGAACAGGCACCCCTGGGCGGGGGGAGGAGATGCGGCGAGGGCCATGAGCTCCCCCGTGTGCCGTGACGTCCACTCTAACCTGTGCAGGACACGGCCATGATGGTCTCTCTTTTGTGTGCCTGGAACAGTTCACTCTACCAAAGGGGCAGAAATAAGAAACTCAGGAAAGAAAAAAGGAATCCCCAATGTGTGAAATCCAAACCACAATCGCCCACCTCCGTACATCCACTTCCCTGCTTAATTCTGGGTGAGTAGCGAGGAGGTCCTCTCAGGCATGTGGATGACAGTTCAGAGGTGACTGGTGACCTCAGCGGTGAGGTCAGGCAGGGAGAGGCTGCTCACCTGCTACGACCCCGCCCAGGAGCCGGGCCTGCGGACGCTCCCAGCTCCTCAGCTGGGGACAAGCGTCAATGATTCTACCCGACCCTGACAGGAAGAATTCTAACCTGAGGCCAGGATCTGAGGGTTCTGTTACGCGAAGGTTAGGTCTGTCTTCCAAATGTGCTGAGCAGCTCCTGATAATGCGGAGCAGGAAAGCCTCCTGCTCCGGGAGCAACAACGTCCCCACTGAGTGCCAAGTCTCCCTTGGCACACACACACTGTCCTTGATTCCTCAGCGAGTGTCCCTGTGAACCCACAAACACGAGAGCAGACGGAGGTGCAGCGAGGAAGACTGTGTGTCTCTGAAAGAAGCGGCTACCGGCCGGCCATGCATTTCCTGGTAAGTGTGACACCCGCACTCTAGAGGAGATTGTCACTGGTTTTCTTTTCTTCTCTTAGCAACTTTAGGTAAGGGTAAGTTTTCTGAGCAGCAGAAAACAAGATTTCTGTGGTTTGCTCTGTTTGACAAAGGAAGTGGCATGTGAGTTGAATAAGGTAGTGGCAGGAAACAGGTCTGAGAAAACTCAGGAAAGGATCCCCGAGGCTGGGGTGTGGACCTGTATAAAGTTCCCTGGGGGGACAGGCGAGTGGCAGTGGCTGTTCTTGGCCATTTCCTGCCCTCCGCTGAACCCTCCGAGCCCTGACCTTCCCTTCTAGAGGACTGCAAATAACTCCTGGAGCTCTTCACTGTGCCGCACAGATCCGAATTTCCTAGACACGCAACTTCGGTTCTCAGGCTAACAGGCTGTTCTTTTCCTGCAGAGAAAACCACTATTACCCTGAGTGTAAGAAACAGCGGCTTTCATCCCCTTCCGCATTTATCGTGACCTCTTCTCCTCAAGGTCATCTTTCTCGACCTAATAGGATACAGTAAAAGGAAGAGAAGCCAGGCACGGCAGTGCACGCGTGCAATTCTAGCCCTCAGCAGGCTGAGGCAGGAGGACTGGTGTGAAGTGGAGGCCAGCGTGGGCTGCAAAGTGAGACCCCGTCTCAAAAAAAGGGGGGGAGGGGGAAAGGGAGAAAGCGAAGAGCGCCCTTTGGAACTAAAGGAAACTTTTCTTGCTTACAGATAGTATGACTTTCCTTTTATCATAAATTTCCTTTTTCTCCAATCACACGTCCTCAGTCCACGGAGCTAGACGGACACAGGGCCAGCAGAGCCCAGCCATGCAGATGGGCAGACGCATCTCAGGGCTTATGTTCTGCGGATGGAGTCGGGCCCCGTCGCCTGGACACACAAAGCCCATCAGTCAGTCAATGAGCATGCACTGAACGCCCTGACTGTGTTCAGGGCTGAGTCATGCAACGACATCAGCGTGTGGCAACGCCAGCACGGCGGATCCCGCGCCAGGAGGGCCAGGAGCCAGAAGACCTGCCAATTATTTATTTGGGGAGGAAAATACTTCCTCCTGCAGGGCCTCAGTTTCCCCTTGTGTAAAATGAGGGGGCCGCGGTGGTTGGCCTCAGCCTTTGCTTTCTTCCAAGCAGAACGGCCGCCTATCCCAAGCATGCTGACTTCCCAGCCTCCCCATCTCCGGAGGCCTCTGTGTAGCCAGGGAGGCTGGGCGGCTTGCTCGCCACGCACAGCAGGGCTCGCGGGTGTCTGGCCGCTCACCTGTGTCCTGGATGCGGGCTCCGGCCACACTGGCTTCTACTTTTCCGCAGTTGTACCGAGCTAGTCCTGTCCCAGGGCCTTTGCACATGCTGGACTTGCTGCCTTAAGCTTCCTCCAAGAGCGGTGGCCAGATCCTTCCTTCTTATTCTTCAACCAGCCTCAGGTGTCCTCCCCGGGGGACGCTTCTTATCGTGGCTCTCTCTAAAGGAGGACTTCCTCCTCTTAGTTCAGCATCTGTTTCCTTCTTTTCCTTTTTTTTTTTTTTTTTTTTTTGGTGGAACTGGGGATTGAATTCGGGCTCTTGCACTTGCCAGGGAAGCGCTTAATCCACTAAGCCATCTCCCCGGCCCCATCTATTTCCTTCTGAGTTCTCCCATGGTAAAACCAATTTTCTCTGTTTCTTGCGTTTGTTTGGGTCCTGTCTGTCAGCTCCACGCAGGTGAGGATCATTTTGCTTTGTACAGAACCGTTAACCCAATGCCTAGAGTACATCGATTTAAAAAATATATATACTTAGTACAGGGTCTACAGGGTCTCACTACACAGATCCGACTGGCAGGCTCCTCCTGTTCCGCCTCCCAAGCGCGGGGATTACAGGTGCCCGCCACCACGCCCAGTCTCAGTGGCTGTCTCAGCGAGCTCGGGGGTGGGGCCGGCACAGTGAACCACGGTCCCTGCATTTGCCTAAGCAGTTGCGTTAGTCTGTTGAGCTTTTTGGCTGGCCCAAGTCACGCTGATTTTAATAAATATTTCTTAAATGAATGCCCAGGCTGGAACTAAACGCCACTTCGAATTGTGTCCCTAGTAAGCCCCCTTCTTTCAGGTTCCCTGGGTGAGGGCTGACACAGCCTGCGGGGTCTTCTCATTGCCAGCATTCTTTACACATTAATGATTCTTTCCCTTGCAGAAAAAGGCGTTTGCCTGGGATATAGCTCGGTGGCACAGCGCCTGCCTAGCGCGTAAGTTCGATTCCTAATACAAGAAAAGGCTCTTGTGACATCATGAAGGACTCTCTCACGTCACTGTGATGTCACAGCTGCATTATACGTCACGAGGGAGACCCCAGACCTTTTTCCTAGCCTTCTGAAGCCTTAGAGTTCCAGATGTCGCGCCACACCAGCTGGCCACCAGCCTCGGCCGCCCGCTACGTCACGTCCGCCCGCCCCGCCGCTTGAGGATGACGTCACGCCCCGCGGCTGGCGTCACGTGCCCCCCCGTGGGGGGCGGGCTTGAGGGCGGCGCTTCCGGTCGGCGAAGCTAGGCGGCCGGAGCGGCGGCCGCTGTAGCCAGGACGCGGGGATGGCGGGCGCCGCGGGCGAGGCTCGGTTCGCCGGGCTGTCGCTGGTGCAGCTCAACGAGCTGCTGGAGGACGAGGGCCAGCTGACGGAGATGGTGCAGAAGATGGAGGAGGTGAGCGCGGGGCGCGGGGCGGCGCCTGTGGGGCCCAGCGGGGTGCGCGCGTTGAGCGGTGGCCCTGGGCGGAGGCGACCGCGGTGCTCGAGTGGTGTCGAGGGGACCCGGTGGGCAGTGGGGGCGTCGGGGCGGTGTTCGGGGCCTGGTGGCCGCCACGGGGGCTCGGGCGACAGTGGGGAGTCGAGTCGAGGTTCGTGGGGGCTCCGGCAGGAAAAGGGGTCGTGAGAGCGGTTCGGGAGACCGAGGACCCACGGTGGGTGTAAAGCGGGGAGTCTAGACCCGCAATGGTGTGGGAGTCCGGGGGCTGTGGCGGAAGCGGAGGCGGGGACGTGCGGAGGGAACTGAGGGAACCGAGATTGGATTGGGGGCGGCGGAACTGGCTGGTCCGAGTGGCGGGGACGATTCGGGGTGGCTGAGGGGGAGGCTGGAGGGAAGCGGTGCGGAGTCCCGGGCGGTCTGAAAGTAGGTTTTGGGGGGTTGAGTGGACGAGCGGGGTGCGGGTCTAGGGCCAGCGAGTTGCCAAATGGCTCGGGAGGCCCAGGATCTGTCGTCGACTCCAGGACGGGGTGTAGGGGGTCTGGCCAGGAGGAGGTGGGAGGGTCTGTGTGCCTAGGGGTCCCCGGAGCGCCTCTGGAGCGGGCCTTCCCTCTGATGAGCGAGCGTCCGCAGCGGAGGTCCCCCAAGGCTTGTTCGGCCCGGTCCCGTGGGTGGCAGCGGGGTCCTTTTTTCCATGCTGTGTGCCCTTCTCCCTTCGAGGAAGAAGGGACTCTGCGAGTTCCCATGTGGCTGGCTGGCTGGCTTTGCCCCAGTGTCCTTACCCCGCTGCACTTCTGAAGCTTTTGGGTGGGGGGCAAAATGGGAGTTAGGCGCCCCTGCTAACTAAGCCCACCTCTTAATGGCAGTCAAGGGTCAGCCCCCTCCTGGGAAGACACATTCCGGCCCGTCTGCTTTTCTTGCCCCACACTTCGCTTGTGGTTGGCTCTCAGGGGTGACTGACTTCTCCCTTGTAGGTTAGCAGTACAAGCTTCCTTCTTTTCGGTTCTCCCGCGCCTGAGGCCTCTCTGGAAGTCCGCATCTCTGCGTGTCCAGCCGGACGGTGGGCCCAGGCTCATCCAGCTCTTCCCAGCCCACCTACCACCCCTTTGTCTCTGCGTCTTCCCACGCCTCCAACTCAGGCTGCTCACCCCTAAGCCCATGTGGGGGCTCTTGGCTTTCTTTCCCTGGAGGAATTGTTCAGCCCTGAGCCAGCCCCCTTAAAAAGGGAGCTTGTATGGAGGTTGCATATTCAAAATCCCTGGAAAACCCTCAACAGATCATTGTCTGGAGCCACAGAGAGGCCACTGTAGTAAGATGGTATCAGTCTTTCCATTAATACACCCCTTGTATTCACAGGCTTTGTAACTTGGCACATAGCACGTTGCTGCGAGATGCGATTTACCCTATTTATGTTCTCCATGTGGCATTTTTCCATTTTAGAGAATAATAAGTGACAAAATCCATCTTTCTTGACTGAATGAGAGTTTGATGTCTCCAAAGAAAGAAAATCTTTGCTTAGTTTCTCTGCTTTTCCGTTGCTGGGAGACCTTTTGTTGGTTGTCAGCGGGGCATCTTTCTAGCTTAATAATAAAATGATAGGTGTATTTTTCTCTTGTGTAAGTGCCTACAAGTTACTTTGTAATAGGTGGCTATTGTGTTTCAATAAGAACAGAGTATGATAGCTTTATTGGTAGCATCTTAATAATAAACTACATTTTAGTGGAGGGAAGAGCGGCGAATGAGTGTTTTACTCTGGTGACTCCACAGATTCTGTGGGCAGCCTCACTTGCTTCCTCTGTGTAGAGACTTCTAGGTTATTATAGAGAAAGGTCAATTAATCTAGCAGGACTTTCTTTTTTAAGTAAAAGCGACCTTCACGGGAAGAACCTTACAGAAATATTAAGGGGTTCACTTGATTAGACCCCATATTTAAATTACTCAACAGTAGTTTGTTCTTTTGGGCGTAGTGCTTTTAAAACCAGGAAACTAAAAATGAAATAAAACCAGGAAACGGAACTTGCCAACATACCAACTCACCTGGGCAGGGTCATGCTTGGGAAATCCTGTTGCCCAGGTTGTGTGTGTGTGTTTGTGAAGGGACGGTAAAAGGAAAAACAGCTGAAGTTTGGCCCTAGTGGTTTCACCTGCGTAGGAATGGCTTGTGTAGGTTTGGATTGGAGGTGTTTTTAAGAGGAACATATTTTGTGAACGGTTGACTCTTGACCAAGTGGACATTTATGATAAGGTATTAGAGGTCATTTAGGCTCTGGAGCTCTGCCCTGTGGACGGCGCTTTGCCCATCCAGGCAGTCACTTTGTTTGCTGAGCACCACAGTAGGGAGGATAAGAGGACAGTGACGTTTACAGTTGATGGCAGGATCAGGTGAGATCAGGCTGTTAAACACTTGGCACAGCTGCAGGTACGGCTCACCGGGGAATAATTGCAGCTGGGTGTGGTGGTGTGCTAGGTAATGCCTCGGGCATTCTGGGAGGCTGGCGCAGGAGCATTGCAAGGTACAGCCTACCCCAGGCAGTTTGAATTACTGAGACCCTGTCTCACAATAAAAAATAGAAATGGGCTGGGGATGTAGTGCAGTGTAAAGGGCCTGAGTTCAATCTGCAGTACCACAAAAAGAAGTTACTAATAATAATGACTCGAAGGTTTGCCTTTGAAAGATTACTGACAATCATTAATACCGCATCCTGAAAAATGAATTAAGGTCTCATCTCATATATTTGAAGGGTTTTGTTTTTTAAAGTACTGAGTGCCATGCAAGCACTTAAGCCGCTGAGCTATCTCCCTGGCCCTTGAGTGAGTTTTGATTGGCCGTTTAGCCTCGGAAACATTTTACTGTTCTGTGGAGACAATGGCTGTGTGTCTCAATAGGTCGGGGAAGTCGGCCGTGGAAGAGGCCTTCACAGCCGAAGCAGGCTTAACTGAAGGCTTTTTTTTTTTTTTTTTCAGTTGGCAGAAGGAAGTGTTCTAAATTGTATAGTAAAGCTTCTCCAAGCCGGAGGGGATATTTTGTGGTAGCTGGAAAGTGTGGCTGGGTTTTGAAGCAATTCACTGTCCAGCTGACGCGCAGCTTTGCATTGTGCCTCCCACACTGCGGTAATCGTGGTGTCTGCCCAGGACACTGATGCTGGCACCAGTGCGCAGGCATTCTGTGGGCCGCTGTGGTCTTTTCCTTTTTCTCCCGTTGTTACCCAGCTCCCTATGGGCAGCAGCACATCCTTAGTGGTCTCTATGCTCTGTGTCCTTTTGCAGTGGGCTGAAATTTCTTACACTTTTATTTATTTGGCAGAACCGGGGATTGAACTCGGGCCCTTGTGCTTGCCAGGCAAGCGCTTATTCTCCTGAGCCATCTCCCGGCCCCTACACATTTGAATTCTTGTTTAGTTTTACTTTTTTTTTTTTTAAAAACTGGGTCTCTGTGAACCCAAGACTAAATACTTAGCAGCAGAG